>ML844153.1:34193-57460 GCA_009831015.1 Picea engelmannii | reverse complement strand
ATGTGTTAAGTCTTTTGGCACTTGAGATTTTATTAAGCTCTTCCTCAATGAGACAACTTATTGTTCAAGTTTCTCACAATCTTCTTCTTTCTTCATCATTTGGACATTTCCTTACTTCTCCTATTCTTCTTGCTTCTTCGAGTAGAGTTTTCAAGGAAATCGTTCCTTCTCTTAGTTTCTCAAAGTCTTGTAATTTTTTCTTCAAGCTTACAACTGTCTTTTCACAACTACCCAATTCACTTCTTAGTTTTCTATGCGTGTCTTTGAGCTTGCTATTTTCAATCTCAACATGCTTCAATTTTTTTAAGATTCTCATCTTTTTGTTGAATCATTTCTGCTTCATGATTGTATTCTTCTTCATTGGAATTTTCTTCTTCAGTGTCATCTCTTTCAATCCTTGGATGAGGACATTCAAATTCAACATGTCCTACTTATTCACAATTAAAGAAAAAGAATTGACCTCTATTTGCTTCTTTGAATTATGAGATGTTGTAATTTTCTTCAACTTCTTCTTATTCTGCTTCTTCCCTTGCATAAAGGTCTTGTAGCTTGTCCCAAATCTATTTTGATGATGAACATGATCCCACCTTGGATTTCATTGAATCTGTCAATCCATCCAGGATGGTATCTATTGCCAATTTGTTGTTCCTTTTTGCTTCCTTATGAGCTTCAATCTTTGGTTTCTTCAAAGCATTGTATCCTGAAGAAACTAAGAACCAAACATCTGCCCCAAGGTATTGCAAGTAATTTTCCATTATATTACTCCAGTATTCAAAATTGTTTCCATAAAATGGTGGAATCCCATTTGGAATGTTGTCTTCCATTTCTGCTTAGGATCTTCCTCCCAATGGTTATACAGTACCAAAGGTAACCCGCTCTTATGCCAATTGATGATACTAAGAGGGGGGTGAATTAATATCAAGTACAATTTAAAACCTTTTCCGACTTATACTTAAACCATTCAATTATATCCAATGATAAATGAACAATAGTATAAGAGTTACACCAATACAACAGAATACACCATGCACAATATATGAGAAATAATCAATAGTTATTGTTCAAGGGAAGTAATGACTTCCAAAGGTAGTTCCAGCTTCCAAATATAAAGGGAGGGATAAACCTCCAAAAGGAAGATACAATCCTCCAATATCAAGAGAGGGTTGACCTCTCCATCCTTGCCCCTTTATTCTACCCAAGAATATATGAGATGTAATAAAACTTTACATTAAATAATCACCATCAACTAACCATCACATAGAATCAGATAATGCTTCATGAGACTTCTTCAACTTCTACAATTCTTCACTTCTTAGAATACTCTGATCCTATAGATAATATAACTCAATGTATTCTCTGAAACTCCTCCAATTTTCACTCCTTGAATCCTCCCCAAAAAGAATTCATAAAGAGAATGGTAGACCTTATTCAATTTTGGTTTATTCAGGAGAGCAAACTTGTACAAAATACCCCGCGCTCAATATTTAACATCAGATTCTGAAATTCGCACACAAGAAACTAAATCCCGTAATATTTCCAATTAAATTGGTCTCACTTCATTTGGATTCTCTATGAATAAGTTATGATTGTTTTACTTGGAACACTTGTTTATGACTAGCTTCACGACTAGTCAAAAACCATATCTTTCACAGAGTGTATCTCCAAAATTATAACGAATAAAGAGATGAAATTTTTACCATCTGAACCATTCTATAAAACAATTTATAGCCAAAATGGTAAGATGACATGTAAATAACATACCTTAGAACACATCACCAAAAGACTTCATCCTCCCTTGAAATCTGGCCTTCTTTACTTCATATTTCCTCTGAAATTTGACTTGTGTGTGTTTAAAATGAATGTATAATGATATGTACTTATACCCTTTATGTCACTTCCTTTTAACATTAGGGACGACCTGACACTTTCTTATTTTGTAATTATTTTCTTTAATTATCTTCAGGGCCGACCTGCACTTCCTTCTTCAATTCACTTTGTCATATTCAAAAATTCATTTCTCCTCAACCATGAGGATCCACATGACATGCCACCTACCACCGGAAACAACATGATGTATACTATCCATCCATGGATGTTATTTCTTCATGTGCATTGTCCTTCATGTCCAAATACCTTCATCAATCTTGCGGTCCAAAACCAATGACTAGGGTTGACATCAATGACAACAATCAATCTTCCAACATGAATATTGATCAATGGAATGCATACACGAATGAATGAATGAATTATTGAGGCAACCAACAGAACAACGATAACGAGGACGGGAGTGAGAGAGAGAATGAACCCCCCAACAGACCAAGGATGGGTTTATGTAATTATTGGGAATCAAGAATCTCATGGCCTTCCCCCAAGAAGCTCACATAACCGATTTCACCCATTAAACAAAATGGGTAATTAAAAAAATGAAATAAACACTTATCCCTCAAGCCCCCTCTCTTGTGGAATCATAGCCACCTATAACTCTAGTCCTTTTCTATCTAGTAGCCAACGATGTATTTATTATTAATAATGATCAAAACATTACATTTCTTAGGCACACTGGCCTCTTTTAATTGGTTGGGCACTCTAGACTCTCAACAATTAACAAATACATTATTTAATATGGGGATCAAAACTTGGGGTGTTACATCCCCTCCCCCTTATTTTAGCACTGTCCTCAGTGCATATACAAAACATAGATCAAAATCTCAAAATTTATCCAAAAAATTGTGGGTTCTCTGTCTGCATGGCTTCTTCATGCTCCAGGGTAGCATATTCATGACCGTAGCAGGTCCACTGAAAATTTACCAGCTCTATAGCTCAATTCCGAAGAATTTTGAATTTTCTATCCAATATCTGCACTAGCTAGACTTGAAAGTCTCCCTCTGTCTCTACCTGAATAATATGCCAATCAATAACATGGTTAGGATCATGTACATATTTTTTAGCAAAGAGAAATGAAATACATTATGCACATTCATGGAAGCAGTAAATGCAAGCATGTATGCAATTGGCCCTATTATGTCCAATATCTCAAATGTGTTTATGATTACAGCTTTGTGAGACATCCTCCAGGACATGATCTCCTCTGGGACTGAGTGAGTCGACCTATGAGAGAGTCCATGTGTTGGGTGTGACCATGAGATGGGTGTGTTGTTCCTCTCTGGAATGAGATGAGACAATGTGTTCCCTTGTGTGGGGTGAAGTTTCCCATGTGATGGGTGTGCATCAGACTCTGGACTGAGTTGTTTTGACGTGTGGTCTCTTGCCTTATGGACTCAGTTGAGTCAGGCTTGAGATGGTACTCTAGATAATTCTCCTGTGGACTTAGTGAGATATATATCTATTGACTAGGAATTCCCTGTGGTTGAGCATAGTTGGACATGCCCCTAGTGGTTGAGCACTAGTGGATGTGTGAGATTCCTTTCTATATTGTCTAAGAGTAATATTTACCTGTAACCCTAATTGTGATGTAAAGGGTACGGATTGGCTCCACCATATGTGAAAGATAATTAATGTTTATTGTAATAATGAATTATTTTCTGAGTTATTGAAGTCGACCCTGTTGTGCCAATAGACACCACTTTTGGTTTGTCAAGTCTAGTATAAATAAAGGTTATTTCCCCATTGGGGAAACACACAAGTCACTTGTCATTTTGGAAATTTCAGCAAGTACATTTTAGGGATGAAGTGTGCACCTCTCTTGGGTGCAAGTTTCAAGGTAGTAGATCACCCTCTTGTGTGCATTGGGGTTTTATGGTTGGAGGATCTTCTCTTGAGAATATAACAAAGGATTCTTGGGTTTTTTTTCCCTTGTTGAGAAGGGTTTTTGTAGGATATTTCATGTGTTCTTGTGCATGGTATTTCTTCTTGTGATCTTGGTTATTGCAACAATTGTGAATGGTGTAGATGCATTTGTTTATGGTTCAATTAAATGCTAAAATTAAATAAACCTCATGCTTGAGCCTAACATAGTGGAAATTCAACAAAATGGACCATAGAAGTTGGCTGCCAGCTTTGTGCAACTACCCAACTTCAAATATCTCTTCTTGGGCTTCACCTTTAGAAGCACATACTCCCCTACTTTAAATTATCTTGTTGTCCTATTCTTATCTACATAATTTTTTTGTCTATCCTGAGATGCCTTTAAATTCTACTTAATCTTAACCATTTGGTCTTCCATTTCCTTGAACAACTCTAGCCCAAGTGCCACTCTATCTTCTAGGTTGTCCCAACTCACTGGAGTATTGCATTTACTACCATACAAAGATTCAAATGGGCTCATTTTCAATGAATCTTGATACCCATTATTATAGGCAAACCCAACCAAGTGCAAGTAATATTCCCACTTAGATGGCTTATCCATCACATACATTCTCAACATGTCTTCAATTACTCAGTTGACTCTCTCTGTCTTCCCATCTGACTATGGATTGTAAGTTTTTCTAAAGTTCAGATTTGTTCCAAATCCTTTGAATAATCCCTTCATGAAATTTGAAGTAAACTTTGTGTCTTTATCCGAGACAATTGTCCTAGGTATCCCATGCAACCTATCAATCTCCCTCATGTAAATTTCTACAATATTAGTTGTTGTATGAGTTGTTTTTATAGGAACAAAATGAGCATCCTTTATCAATTTTTCAACCACTACCATGATTGAATCATGTTGTCTTACTGTCCTAGGTAATTTAGTTATAAATTCAATGATTATAACTTCCCATTTCTTCTCTGGAATTGGTAATGGTTGTAGCAAACCCATTGGGTGCCAATGCTCAACCTTCACTTTTTGACATTCCATACATCTGGCGGTGTAATCAACAACATCCTTTTTCATTCCTGGCCAAAAGAATTGGCTTCTTACTATTGTAATTGTTTTTTGGTAACCGAGATGTCCGACATATGGAACATTATGCAATAATGCATTTCTTTTAGTACCAAATTCCTAATTTCTCTGGAACTAGGAACATAATTCCATTTTTATGCATAAGTGATCCATCTTCCTTCATCTCATAATCCTTAATTTTATGTTGTACATCTCCTTGTTGTAAGCTTTCTTTTACCTGTAGGTAATGTTGATATATAACAACAACATCTAAAATTTTGTTCTTCAAGTCTGATTGATGCATACTAATAATTGTAGCATGCATGAGATTCACTCTTCTACTAAGTGCATCGACAACTTTATTTTCTTTTCCTTTGATATGACTAATATCAAAGTCGTATTCACTTAAAAATTCCAGCCATCTTGTTTTCCTAGCATTCAAAGTTGGCTGTTGAAAAATATACTTCAGATCACTGTGGTCTGTTCTCAATTCAAATCTCTTTCCCATGAGCTAATGCCTCCACATCTTCAATGTGTGAACAATGGAAAAAAGCTCCAAGTCATGTGTGGCATAGTTCCTCTCATGTTCCTTAAGATTTATGGACTCATAACCAATGATATGTCCATTTTGAGTCAGGACTCCGCCAAGCCCTTCCTTACATGAATCTGTGCATATCACAAAAATTTCATTTGGGTCAGCAATCTTTAACATGGGTGCACTAATAAGTAATTCCTTCAACAAATTTAAGTTCTCTTCACATTCATATGTCCATTCAAATTTAATTCCCTTATTTTGCAAAGAAGTGATGGGATGAGCAATCTTAGAGAACTATGTTATGAACCTTCTGTAGTAACCAACTAACCCCATAAAAGATCTGACTTCTGAAACATTCCTGGGTGTTGGCCATCCTCTAATGGCTTTAGTCTTCTTTGGATTCACTGATATGCCTTGTTCTGAAATAATGTGTACCAAGTAATGGATCTATTCTTGGTAAAAATAACACTTACTCAGCTTGGCATACAATTGATGTTCTCTCAGCACTTGCAATGCTAGTCTTAGGTGATGTTCATGTTCCTATTCAAACTTGGAATAGACGAGTATGACATCCAGGAATACTATGAAAAACTTATCCAAATAATTTCTGAATATGCCATTCATTAAGCACATAAATATAGTTGGTGCATTGGTCAATCCAAATGGCACCATAACAAATTCATAATGCCCATACTTGGTTCTAAAGGTTGTCTTATGGATGTATTATTCCTTGATTCTTACTTGATGGTATCCTGATCTCAAGTCTATCTTTGAAAATATCTTTGCTCCTCTTAGATGATCAAAGAGGTCATCAATTATAGGTAGAGGATACTTGTTATTCTCAATGGACTTATTTAGTTGTTGAAAGTCAATACGCAGCCTCAAGGTCCCATATTTATTTTTGACAAAGAGTATTGGTGCTTCCCAAGGTGAAACACTTGGGCATATGTACCCTTTCCTAATCAATTCCTCCAACTGCATTTGTAACTCTTTTAACTCTGGTGTACTCATTCGGTAAGGTGTTTTTGACACTGGGGCAGCTCCTTGGACTAAATCAATAGAGAAATCTATCTCCCTTTTTGGTGGCAATCCAAGTATTTCTTGGAATACATCCTCGAAATCTTGTAGTACCGATAAATATTCAAGGTTTGTCCCCTTTGTCTTTTCTAGCTCCTCCACATGGCTTGCATACAATTGACATCCTTTTCTGAAACATCTCTTCAACTGTAAGGATGAAATCTCCCTTATAGAGATGGGTCTTGGAACTCCTTTCACAGTGCTTCATTTTCCATCTCCATCAAGGCATGTAAATGCTTTCTATGACAATATAGGACAACATGATGCTTGTCCAACCAATCCATTCCAATTAGAATATCATAAGACCCCAATGGTATGATATTTAGATCAACACCAGCATTCACACCATTAAGACTTATGGAACAACCTCTAACCATATCATGGATTCTCCTTTTGGTTCCAGTGGCTAGTTGAACCAAACTTGATTTCCCAATCTTAGTTTTCTCCAAATGTAATCTATCCACTATTTTAGGATCAATGTAACAATGACTTGCTCCTGAATCAATTCGAATAGTAATAGGATGATTTATGATCTTACCTTCCACCTCGATCATGTTGGATTGGTATTCTTCTTGTCGATCATCTAAGGCTGCATAAATTCTTCCCGTGTCTTCGACTGTTGTAGCCTTTTGGATGTTGTGCACAGTATTCACTATGTCATTTATGTGGGGGGAATTCTTGTACAGGTGATCTTCCTTGCACCCCCAACATTAGATTCATGGTCTTCCCCTTTTTCCCAAGGATTCTTCTTTCTTGGATTCATCCTTGGCATACTGATCTTGATGATTTTTATTAGGCTCATTTCTATTGAAAGGAGGTTTGAATTCCTTCTTCCTCTGATCATACTTCTTATCCTTCCAAGACTTCTACATGGATTCTCTACCCTGGAATTACTCATACAAGTACTTAGCTTTCCTAATGGTCTCATTCAAGGTCATGGGCTCATCATACTAAATATTTTCTTTATAAAAGGCCGACAGTGTAATGTTCCTAACTTGGCTAGTCTAGGAAATGTTGCCAATGTGTGTGTAGGATTAATCGTTTACAACATATAAATGATCATACAAATAACAAATGCGACAAAGGACTGCAAAGTTATATTATGATATCTCTGCGGAGTACAAAGGTCGAATGCGGTTAAATAAAATGAATCACTTGGCTAGATCAAAATACAAAAGGATCTTAGCCAGAATATAATAAGAAAACTAAATGATAATACCCAATAGTAGATGAGCACTGCGGGATCAATGGATGAGTTGGAACTATGGCAACTCGTACGGTAACTACTGGAAGTTTTGGAAGTTCGCGCTAGCAGCTATACCTCTCGGAATGGCCTGGAAAATGTCCCAAATTGTGCACCCTGCTCTAGCTCACAGGCCCAGTAACTGACTGGCCCCTCTGTTGGTGGGTTTGGACCCCGGATGGATCCCCCTGGGGGAATGCACCCCTCTCTCAATGGAAAAATGAGTCCTAGTGATTCCACCATCGAAATTGGCCGAGATGTATCTCAAACTGATCACCTTGGTCTACTGGGAAATGGGCCGGAATGGTTTCCCTAAATATGATCTGATGCTTGCTCGAGAACCCCGAATGTGTCCGCCAAAAGTGTCGCACTTCCAAGTCTGGAAAATGCGCCCCAGATGATTCCTCCATCAGAATCTGACGAGGAACCAGGAAAAATATGTGCCTTGCCTTCCTCTCAACTGGGTCGGAGGGGAATCTCTGAAATCTCCCTAGATGGGACAAATCGATTCCATGAACCTTCTCAGGAGATGCATCCTCGCCCTCGATAAGTGTGCCCTTGCTGTTGGACCCTGCGTAACTGTTGTTGAAGAATGACAGAAGACTTGTGTGATCTTTCCAGTGACTAGGATGTGTCTCTCAACACCAAAATCAGCCAACTGGTGTCTTCCTCCTAAAATCCACTGAACTATCTCTCCTGAGATGCGCCTCTCTCCTCAATGAAAAGTCATAATCTGCATAATGATGAATTAGGTCGTTGACTCTTCTCTTATAGCTTTCCAAAACTCTAATTCACTGTTGAAACCCTAATTCGTTGTTGACCTTTTCCCTCCAAGTGACTTTTACTTTATTTTATTATTCCTTGATTAAATCACTTAATTAATTAATTAATTAATCATTTTACCTCTAAAAAGTGATTTATCCATCCTTATGGCTTCTCTGGCACTGAAAGTCACTTCTCATCATCTTATCCTGTAGTGATCGTCTTCCCGATTCCGATGAGATATTACACTAAGAGGTTTATCCAAGTAATATGCCCATTATGAACTTCTTAGTGAAATTAATTAAGATATGACCCATAATAACTCAAAATTACAGAAATCGTCGGAATTCAACGAAACCAAAACCAAGCTGTGCAGAATGGATCCTAATGATGAACGATGCAAGTTGGGCCCAATAAAACTCCTCAATATCTCCCGAACTCTCTATCACCCCTATCTGGCTACTCTGGTAGGCATAACACTCTGTAAAGTTATAATGTCCCAAAATGGGGACATTACAGTCCTCCCTGCCGGAATATTGCTTGTCCTCAAGAAATAACTGAATCCAACTACATATGATACAGGGGTCCCATATCCACCTGTGTGACACAAGGTATACTCCCCTCAATATGAGGTATCTCCAAGTGCTCACCACGCATGACACCCACATGCTCCTGATGAGTAGAATGATCAATGGCCAAGGAATCTCAGTCAACTCCCTGAGTAACCACTCTACTTGAAACTCAAATCCATCAAACGTTGAACTACCAAGTACTCTAAACCCTGGATCCCATATCAGAATGTCAACTATAATTCCTTGTGGAGTATATTTATGTAACATATCAACACCATGAGTCTCCTGCAAATAACACATGGCCTCAACCTGAAATGGATCTATCTTACCAAACCATACCAAACTCAACATGACCCCCACCGACTGAACATGTTGCTACCATAGTGAGGTACTACAAGACCTCAACGAATCACCAGTCAGTGACGTGCTCTCCCCAATACTAAAACTCAATGGAAAATCAAAGTGACTCCCCCCTGCAAATGTTCTCTCTTCTCCATCAGTCAATGAAATGTTTGGTCCTGTAATCCCAGGGTCCCATGCTAGTCTATGATAGGGACCATCATGTCGATGTTTCTCTACTCTGATCATGAATGTCTTCTCAAAGTATCCATACTGGACCCTCCACTCCTAGATCCTCATAAGATGAAACAAACTATTGACCAAATGGACTCCCAGATCCCATGTCAAATTTGGAAGTTCATCACTTCCAATCCCCACTAATTGTTGGTGTGACCTACTGGTAATTGTCAAAAGAACTCCACCCTCATCCCAATAAGAGTCTGAATATGTAGCAGCCTCTAAGATATCCTATGTCCCATGGCCTATGATACTCCCCATCACGCCCATGGCCTCAATTGTCTTCCCCTGATGATCCACCCCTATCCTGATGAATTCAATCAAGACACTCCTGTCAAGTGGTCTCGGCCTACTGACTATCCATGTCCCCTGCCACTGTCTAGCTCCCCCTGTGATGATGTCAATGATGAAAGTATCAGGAAAGGATATCATAAATATCTGCAACCAACTGTAGGACTCGAAAGTATCATATGCTTTGGTCAATCCAAAGGAATTAACCAAAATCTCGTCCATTGGCACCCATGGTAAATAATCGCCTGTACTCATCATTGAAAACCAACCATTAGGTATAGCAGTAGGTACCTCCACCAACTGCATGTCAATCATTCTCCATCCATCATCACTCACGCAACTGCTTCTATGGTGAAGGTGATCTCTCATATCTGTATACTACTGCAAGGGAGAGGAATCTCCATGCTCTTCTAAGTACATCTCCTCTTTACAATCCAGTGCATCCCCCTGAATCCCACTGTACAACTCTGTATGTCTATGTGAACTACCACTCATCAATGTGTGCCCCTGCATACTCATGTGATCTCTTGTATACACCTGCAACATCCTGGATCCTGGGAGTACTACGGAGTCATCCTCTGCTCGAAGGTCAACCAATCCTGGAACACAAATGGAAGTGTCCTCATAACTTCCCCTGGCTCTGGAATCCCCATGTGTGTGTGTGTGTGCTCAATTGTCTCAACACCCCTCATGAAGGTTGGTCCCTTTGACCTATGGACATCCTCATGTATCTTTGGATCATATCTCTCCATACTCATCAGTGATCCTGGGTACTCCTCATGCTCCTCCCTCAACTGGTGATCCACTGCTAAACAACCAATATCCTCTCATAATAAGGCTGAGGGATATATCTAACTCTTTGCTAAAATAGATGTAGTGGATCTCTGTCTAATTTCCTCAAGGAGCTCCTCTGATATGGACTCTGGTTCTTGAAAGGTTGTTTGTGTGCCTTCCAAGAATCTCTGTGTGCCCACCAACTCAGGATTGATTCGGTCCACCTCAACTTTCTACTCCCTTAGTGCCCTATGATACATCTCACCAACCTCCAATAGGTAATCCCTATCCCTCAACAATTATTGGTAGTTTACCCTCATCAAAATCACTCTCTCCCTGAGTGTATGGAAGTCATCAATGACAAGTCCCCCATATGAAATATCTTGTGCCATCGAGGCCCTCCAAAAATAACCTGCCACCAATGCATGTGTATCATCAATGCATCTAGTGGCTTCCATGATCATGTCCTGATTGACTCTCAATTGTAATACCAAGTGTTGTGACTCCTAGTCACAATATTGTTGAGGTTCTACCTCATGCCTCTCACTTCTAGTGTCAACAACGGAATCCCCAACAACACACTCCTCAAAATATAAGGCATTGAACTGCCCACTATCCCCTGTGCTACTAAGTCCTCCTGTATGCCACTGCACGCCATCACCAACTGCGACCCCTATCTGAATCACACCATATCATGTATGGGAATTTGTATCCTCCTATGCACTCACCCTACTAATATCATATGCACCTGGATCCCATACAGATGTGTCCAGACACGTGCTATGGTCATTTCGACCAATAAGTAGTGCATCCTCATCACTGTAGATTGATCTTGGGAATAAGTGTCCCAACAAGCTATCAGTCTCCACAACCTGTTCCATCAATGGAATCTCCAAGAGTGGTGATTCACTCTCCTCATACTGATAGGTATGTGTAAGGTCAACGATCTCCAAGCCATACCTCTCCTCCTGGGTCTGCAGATCCATATGTTCCTTGTGTACAATCCCCACACAAGGCTCCTCTACCATATCAAGAATGCCACTGATATCCTCATGTATTGTGGCTAGAATAGGTGACTAAGAAGATGAAAAATGTGGCTCACTCATCATTCTCCATACATGACTTCCTGGAAGCCATGTCTACACCCACTAGTAGGTCATCCAACCTCCTAATCTCATCATGTCTAAGTGCCAACACATATGAATCCTCACAAGTGTCACCACTATGCTGAAGTGTTGGATCCTCAACATTACCTGATGGGGAAGATGAACGATCTGCACTATCATCCTGTCCATGCAACTGTCCCTCAGATGTGAAAGAGTCACTAGCCTTATTGGAATGCTCCAAATAGGCATCTATGGTTGCATTCACATGAATCTCCTCATCCTCGCTGTCATAGTGCACCTCAAAAATGTGCACCTTCCCTTTACCCCTACATCTGTGATTTGGCTTCCAAGGCACCTTGCAACTATAGTAACACTCCCTGCATCTAATGGGTGTAGGATCCATCTATGCTCTTATCAATCCACTCGCTGTTAATGGTGTATCTAGATCCTTATCTAATTTTTCCCTTAGGATGGTAGGAAAACTAGCTTTGATACCACTGTAATGTTCTTGACTTAGCTAGTCTAGGCAACATTGTTAATGTGTGTGTAGGATTAATCGTTTACAACATATAAATGATCATACAAATAACAAATGTGACAAAGGACTGCAAAGTTTATATTATGATATCTCTGCGGAGTACAAAGGCTGAATGCGGCTAAATAAAACGAATCACTCAGATAGATCAAAAGACAAAAGGATATTATCCAGAATACAATAAGAAAACTAAATTATAATACCTGATAATAGATGAGCACTGCAGAATTAATGGATGAGTTGGAACTATGGCAGCTCGTACAGTAACTGTTGGAAGTCTGGGAAGTTCTCCCTGACGTCTATACCTCTCAGAATGGCCTGGAAACTATCCCAAATGGTGCACCCTTCTCTATCTCACAGGCCCGGTAACTGATTGGCCCCTCTGATGGTGGTTTTGGACCCCGGATGGATCCCCCTGGGGGGATGCGCCCCTCTCTCACTGGAAAAATGCATCCTAGTGATTCCACCGTCAGAATCATCCAAGATGTATCTCAAAATGATCACCTTGGTCTACTGGGAAATGGGTTGGAAGGGTTTCCCTAAATCTGATCTGATGCTCGCTCGAGAACCCTAAATGTGTCTGCCAAAAGTGTCACACTTCCAAGTATGGAAAATGTGCCCCAGATGATTCCTCTGTCGTAATATAATGAGGAACCAGGAAAAATATGTGCCTTGCCTTCCTCTCAACTGGGTCAGAGGGGAATCTTTGAATTCTCCCTAGATGGGATAAATCAATTCCCCGAACTTCCTTAGGAGTTGCACCCTCACCTTGGATAAGTGCGCCTTGTTGTTGGACCCTGCATAACTGTTGCTGAAGAATGATGGAAGACCTATGTGATCTTCCTGGTGACTAGGGTGTGTTTCTCAACATCGAAATCAACCAACTAGTGTCTTCCTCCTAGAATCCACTGAACTATATCTCCAGAGATGCGCCTCTCTCCTCAATGACAAGTCATAATCTTCATAATGATGAATTAGGTCGCTGACTCTTCTCTTATAGCTTTCCAAAACCCTAATTCATTGTTGAAACCCTAATTAATTGTTGACCTTTTCCCTCCATGTGACTTTTACTTTATTTTATTATTCCTTGATTAAATCACTTAATTAATTAATCATTTTACCTCTAAAAAGTGATTTATCCATCCTTATGGCTTCTCCAACCACTAAAAGTCACTTCTCATTATCTTATCTTGTATTTATGTTCTTCCCGATTCCAATGAGCTATTACACTAAGAGGTTTCTCCAAGTAATATTCCCATTATGACCTTCTTAGTGAAATTAATTAAGATATGACCCATAATAACTCAAAATTACAGAAATCATCGGAATGCAATGAAACCAAAAACAAGCTGTGCGAAATGGATCCTGATTATGAACGATGCAATTCGGGCCCAATAAAACCCCTCAATATCTCTCAAACTCTCTGTCACTCCTATCTGGCTACTCTAGTAGGCATAACACTCTGTAAATTTATAATGTCTCAAAATGGGGACATTACAGACAACCCACTCAAAAACCTCTGTATTTTCACCTTCTCATCATTTATGAACCCAACATACTTTAAAAACCCCAAGAACTTCTTCTCATATTTTTCCATAGTCATGCTTCCCAGCCTGAGTTCAAAGAACTCCTGCATTTTCTTGTCATAGAAATTCTTTGAGAGGTACTCCTTCTGGAAATACTTCTTGAACTTCTTCTAAGTGATCATATTCTCATTAATATGTTCAACTTGCTTTATTTGATCCCACCACATAACAACTTTCCCATGTAAATGGTAGGTGGAAATTTTGGCTTCTAGGTTTGTTGAATAGTTATGCAATTGGAAATATCTCTTGAGTCCAAGCAACCATGCTTCAACATCATCTTCCCTTTTTCTTTCACCATCAAAGGATGGTGGCCTAATCTTCCTCAGATCTCCTTGCAAACTATCCAATTCATGCCTTCTTCTTTGCTTCCTAATGGGAGACACCTCCATAGGTGAGATGTCATTGTTCATGGTTTTAATCCAATCTCTTCTTTCACATTGAAAAGATGTTTTTTAGTAATATGATACCTATTGTTCTTAGGGAGGAGGTTTCTACACTCATCAAACACGAAATTTCCTAAACTTTTTTGAATCACGGTACTTCATCTTAGGACCACAAACTGGACATGCAAATTTACCCTTTATTTGAATACCTGCAATAGATGGATTAATGTCGATTATACAATGGGATTATTTTAAAAACATGCATGATATCTTTAAATAATTATATAGTATTAAAGTGAAACAAAATGTTACATACCACAAAAATGTGTTAGTCCCGGGGCATCATGAATTGCCCATACAAGTGTTCCATGGAATTGAAATTTCTTTTCCCCGATTGGTTTATAGATGCCATACATAGTGATGTCAGCCCATAACTTAAGTAGCTCATCGATAAGAGGCTCAATATATACATTCATATCTTTAACTTGGTACTTACCTAATTATTTGAAATTACACATAATTACTACCACGATATGTACATATAAGTAAATAAATAAATAAAATATATTATGCAAAAAATGAAACAAATGAAAATGTTACATTCGAAAAATTAATGTAAACAAATACCTGGAACAATCATTGTCAACATTATGTGCTCCCTCTTTATTGAAATCCAAGGAGGAATGTTATTGTTGATAACAAAAATAGGCTACACTGAGTAAATATACATAAGATCTCTGAATAGATTAACCATATCAACTACTAATGAAATCCTAACATTACAAGGTTCATCTTTAAATTCTTCCCAATTTTCCTCAATTTCCCTAAATGCATAACCATCTGCAGGAATTCGAAGAACACCATATCAACTTCTTTTCCATGCATGGTAATCCATAAACTATGACATGCTTTCACACCTAAACAATCGTTGCAAACGTGGAATTATTGGAATATGACAAAGAACATTTCGAGGCACCCTTTTTGTTACTTGATCGGTTCGATATCTACTGATATGACAGTGCAGACATTTTGTTTTTGACGCATGTTGTTCATAATATATAATATGATCATTAGTACATTCATCTATAGTTTGATACTCCATTCTAATGTCTTTCATAATGGCACATAAATCTCGATATGTGTGAGGTAAAATATTTGATGATGGTAACATAAATTCACCTAGCAATCTACAACACAAAAAATAACTAGTTAATGTAAAGAATATTAATTGTAAATATTGTATTCTTATTTTACGCATTAATTAGCACTAAAAAATGAGAAAAAAAACAACCTTTATGTATATGTGATGAAACATATTACATACCTTAGGATCAGTGTCATACAAGTATTCAACAAATGATTCATAACCTTTAATTTCACTAGCAACAATGTAGCAGAGATAAGATTTGCCTCTGAGCCTTTATAAAGTCGTTTATTTTCCTTTTCTATTAGAGGTTCATCATAAATACTATCACTATCCCCATCCTCATACAACTGAGAAAACAAGTCTTGGATCATTTTATTTGTCCCATCATCTTGAACTATGTTATTATTTTCATATTCTTTCGTGGGATCATTAACTTGATCTTCATTATTCACTTCATGTAACTCATCTTGTACAACATCATTTCTACTACTACTTGGTGCATTCTACAGAAATTTAGGGGAAAATTCTAACTTTATAATTGCAAACAATCATGCAAAAATAATGTGTATAACAAATATTAAAACAATATAAAATTTTATAAATACAATCAATATAAAGACAGATAATGAATATATAGATAATTATCACGGGACAATATTCTTTCGATCCCCCATCAATGTGCCCATATCTCCTACAATGTATTTTAGTTGTTTCTATTAAAATTCTTACAGGGCGTGCAGTACAACATATTTTACAAGGGAAATAACATTTACCGTCGCCCTTTTCACTATCTTTACTTTTTTTCCTACCTCTAATATTTTCTGACATTCTTCCCCAAACAAATATAGTGATGATTATCTTATAAAATTGAGTGGTGCAATATAATATCTATTATATTATTCTAATGCAATTGAAATATAAAAACAAATTATTTTTTTTGCTTGACAAGAACACCTTATATCCTTTTTGAACCATTGTCGTTATAGTAAAACTATCACGACATCTCTAAAATGCAACATATTTATAGTTTTTTGTCTGTTGGAATTCTGACAACAATTGACGAAGTCAATTTTGACTTTGTCAAACAGTAGGTGATCGTTTGAAGAGAGAAACAATTAGCAATAGTATCGTCGATATTGCGACAAATATAGAGGTTTGTAGAAATAATGACACCTTTTACTAGACGTCGCAAGTGTGGAAGATGTCCATTTCCATCACAAGTCCAACAAATTTAGGCGGGATTGAAAACAAATTTAAATATTTAAATATTTATCTTGTATTTTTTGACAGTACAACCAATTTTGTCTGTACCGTTGAAAATAGTTTGTCGGATTTTTTTGAATATGTAGTAGTGTGGTATCTTCCATTAGAGTAGGCTTGGACCCAAAAAAATGTCATTTGATGCCTCAAAATGGATTTAGAAGATTTCAGACAACGTTTTGGACCCAAATTTTCCAAATTGGGACATGCTGCTAAAATGGCTCTAGAAGCTAATTCCTCCAATTTCCACCCAAAAAGTATCGAGATAGATGAAAAATTATATAATGATACAATACGGATCATACCACCCCATTTAGGGATACTTTTGGTCCCAAAAATATTTGTTGAATGAAGTGAGAAAAATTTTCCTCTACCTTCTCTCTAGAGTACCATTTCGCTTTGTGTGGAAGTTGTCCTTTCAACCTAGTCTGCCAAAGGTCATGCTGCTCCTATCTCATAGTTATAGGCTTCTTATACACAACCATGTCATTTTCCAACTCATCATGAGTATCTAGTTCTAAGTCCTCTATTGTAGGTAGGACATACTCCTCCTATTGATCCAACATGGAAGGGTCATAGAGTTTCAAATTCTCTACATTCATTATTGAGTAAATCTGCATGTATGGGAGTAGATTGATTTTGTAGGTGTTATCTCCCACCTTCTCCAATACCTCAAAAGGGCCATACCATAGATCCTTGATCTTATTAATAAGACTTTATAATATTTATTTATTCAACTGTAACCAAACTCTGTCTCCCACTTTGAATGCTTTTTTTGTTCTATGTTGATCATGTTGTTCCTTGTACTTTTCCTATGACATATTTAAAGTCACTTGTACTTGAAAATGGATATTTCTAATATTTTCAACAAATTTCTCTGCTATCAATGCCTCTCTTATGAAATCTTCCCTCACTCTTCCTTTTTTTCCATAAACAACTTCCAATGGAAAAGGTGACAGATACCTAAAGCAAGTTTCAAAAGGTAACTTAAGAGTAGAAGTGTGGAGTGCTCTGTTATTAAGAGTGTTAAATATAGATCATATTTTCATCATAGGTATTCAAATGCTTCTGATTGTAACCCCTCAAAATTTGCACCAAATTCTTTCTTACTACTTATGTCTTCCCATCTATTTTTGGATGGAATGTTGTATATCGCTTCAACTTAGTGTCCATCTTCTCCCGAATCAAGGTCCAAAAGGCATTGAGAAATATGGTATCCCTATCTGAAATGATGCTGCTTGGTATCCCAAAGTGTACCCATACCTTTTCAAAGAACATTATTTATTTTTCTTGTCCTCCAATGGTATTTTTACAAGGCATAATAATGCACATCTTGTTGAACCTATCAACTACCACAAAATTATAGTCATGTCCCTTCCCAGTTGTTGGTAAACCTCCCACAAAATCCATGAAAATGATTTCCCAAGGACGAGTGGGTACATGTAAGGGATGGTAAAGACCTTTATTTCTATTGATGGGTTTGTTGTTACAACAAAATATACATCCCCTAATATATCGTGCTACATATGCTTGCATTTTAGGACAGTACACATGCCTTTTCAAGTTAGGAACTATCTTCCCAATACCAAAATATCTTGCGACTTTGTAGGTGTGAGCTTCTCTGATAAAATGTAATATTTCACATTTAGGAATGTAGATATCCTCTAATTTGTATAGGAACCATTCTGGAGATGATATTCAACCTTACGATCACCTTCTTTTACATGAATTTGGCCATGTAGTAGTTGAAACACCTCTTGATGTCCTCATTGTCTATGTATGCCTCTTTGTATACATCATGGGTAAAAGGATCCATGTGCCTAAGAGTTCCCAAAGTTGTAATATTCGATGTGGGTGTCCTTGAAAGCATGTATTCCAAATTATTAATGCTTCCCTTCTTATACTTGATGACTAGATGAAATTGTTGCAAAAGCCCCATCCACTTGACATAATGTCTAGTTTGTTGAAGCTTTCTCTAGGACTAAAAATATTGCAGTGGTTGGTGATTTGTGTGGACAATGGTTTACTTTCCCATCAGATAATTCTTCCACTTCTTAACAACTTTAACTAGGGCATAGAGTTCCTTATCATATGTAGGGTAGTTTAAGACTCCCATATGAAACATTTCAGAATAATAGCATACTGACTTACCTCCTTGCATAAAAACATGCTCCCATAGAATACCCAATTGCATCTGTCTCCACTTCAAAGGGATTTTGCAAGTTAGGAAATGGAGGAAATGGTACTTGAAAAAAATATTTCTATTGATTCTTTCCCCATTGGAAACTCTTATCGCTCATTGTTATAGCCTAGAGTGGTGCAACTACCACTGAAAAAGATGCTTTGAGATTTTGTAGGTATTGTGTTTCCCCAATAAAACTCTGAACTAAATCTCTGAGATTTAGTGACATTAGTAGGAGATGACCATTTTATTATGGCCTCCGTATTTATGAGATCTATGTTGATCTCCCCTCCACCAATCACATACCCCAAATATACCAACGACTGTTGAGAAAACTCACATTTCTTGAGGTTAGCTGGTAGCTGGTGGTTTTTCTAAGTCTCTAACATCTACATGAGATGTGATATATACTCCTCCTAGGAAGAGATATAAACCGATATATCATCCAAATATACTATAACAAATGAATCTGAATATGGGCATAATACATGATTCATCAATCTCATAAATGTAGCAGGTGCATTACATAAACCAAATGGCATGACCAACCATTCATACAAACCTTTCCTTGTCTTGAAGGTGGTCTTCCAGGTGTCTTGTTCTTTGACGCGTACATGGTGGTATCCCAATTTGAGATCCAACCTGGTGAAGTACTTGGCATGTTGCAACTTGTCTAACAAATCATTGATCCTAAGCAAAGGGTACCAATTCTTAAGTGTAAACTTGTATTGATTAATACACATTCACCAAGTCCCATCCTTCTTGGGTACTATAATTATAGGTGACCCATAAGGTGAGGTGTTTATTCGAATCACTCCCTAATACAGTAACTACTACATTTTCTTCTTCACTCATCTGCTTCCAAAATAGACTATCTATACAACCCAATATTTGGTAATGGAGAATCAAGAAACAATTGTATCTCATTTCCCACTTCCTTCTTAGGTGGCAATCCTTTAGGCTCCTAGAACACTCCTATCTATGCATACAACAACTCCTCCAACTATTTTTCTTCTTTTTATTACATCCCTCTAGGGATTCCTTTACTCATATCGATTCATCACCTAGTTTATTCTCTCGTATGAGAAGAAAAACATACTTCTTAATTGTACTAATTGAATTTTTGGCTTGGTTGGAACTTACCTGTGAGATCTACGATTTACCTTTATGCGCATTGATGATGAAATACTACTCATCCTTGATCAGATGGTACTAGTTCACTTTCTACATGAATATTTCATTCCTCATATACATGTAGGGGCTTCCAAACACTACACCACATACCTCAAGGGTTACTACAACTAACTCCACTTTATTGATATAATATACACTTACAACAAATTTGATCTTACATTATTTTGTGACCTTGATCTCTACATCCTTGTTTACCCACCCTAGTCGATATGGGCTAGGATGGTCATGAACCTCAAACCAAATCTTTCTAACCAAATCAACTACTATGAGATTGGCCTACAAACTAGAATTGAATAGAGCATCTTCCTTGGTATTCTTGACCTGGATATTGATATGGAAGATTTGTGTCATCTCCTTCTCTTCCTTGTGATGAAGGATACTCAAATTCAGCTCCTTCTACATTGAAGTGCAGAAAATATTTTCATCCACATTTGAGCTTCTCTCTACCCAATTGCTTGAATATGTGGCTAGAAGAAGAAACTTAACCATCAAGTTTCTTCTTCTTGGAATCCTTCTTATGGTTCCTAGAGTTCATCTTTGGATGTAGTTTCCAACACTTTTCTTCAACGTGACCATCGATATTGTAGTGGTTACAATTGTTATTTGGATCATTGCACTGATGTGTAGTGGTTGTCATCTTATTGTCCTTCCCTTTCCATTTATTCTTTCCTTCCTTGAAAGCATATTGGTGTTCTTTTTGTTTGGAACCACTTGGCTATCTTTATTTGTGGCCCATATTTTCCAAATATTGTTCTTGCACACATGCCTCGTCAACTATGTTGGGCTTGAAGAGCATCACTTTCTTTCACAAATGACTATGTAGACCCCTTAGATACTTGATGATTACATTTGGATTCTTGGGAGAGATACGTAGCATGGTATCTGTCTTATTGAATTTGACGATGTAGTCTTTCACACTCGACCCTTACCTTTTCTTGAAGTAATGCCAACAGATCCACCGTTCCTCTACATACTCAATAGGGTAGAACTAGGACTTAATGATGGTTTTGAAATCCTCCCACTTAGTTATTGGTGGATCACCCTCGAGCACAAGTGTCTCTGTGTGGCTTTCCCACCAAGTTAATTCATGGCCCTCTAATTTCAGTTAAGAAAATGAAATCTTATGCTCCTCATCTATATTGTGAAAATTGAAATAGAAATCTAATTGTTGCAACCAGTTATTCAACTTTAATGCATCAATATCACCTTGGTATGGCTTGATATCCAATTTTTCTTCAATTTTAAATAAATATTGTGAATGGGTAATGGCACTGAAACTTGAATGCTCTTTCTTGAGCTCTTTCCTTGACTCCTTTTTTGGGTCTTAATTTTCTCTTGGTTTCCCCTCTAATCCAATCTATAAGTTAGAGCCTCTAGCCTCCCTGAAAAGTTTGAGGTTGCTTGCTAGAGTCTTTTTTAGGAGGGTCATATTGTGAGAGATATCAGTGACTTGCTCTTCTAGCCTCACAAATCTCTCTTCTATTGGATCTTGAGGGTTGTTGTGAATAGAATCATCCTCCATTGCTCGGGTTCTATGATTTTTGTTTGAAGTCAATTCCTAGATCCTGCAACTTTCCACATATATCACAAAGAAAGTTGCTCTGATACCAATATGATCTATAATTTTTTGTGAATATTCCACTGGGACAGTTCATCACAACAAATATTAAACTATTATGAAAATATTATATTTTACAGTATGTTTAGTTAGATCCTAGGTTGGTTAATTGCTAGCTTTGCTTGAATTTATAGAATAATTGAATTACGAAAATTAAAGAAATGAGAAAAAATATATACACCAGCCACACAATTGAATACAAGATGTATGTTGAGAAACCCAACATAGGAGAAAACCCAGCTAGAAGGTGAGGCCTATGCTCTACTATCTTTTCTTCAACTATGTAAAGTGAGTACAAAGAAAGAGGCACTCACTATGGAGTTGAATTTGACACTGTGGCTTGAACGACTGCTAGAGAATATCCTACCTTCATACTAACTCCACGTTTTTGCTTGAACGACTGCTAAAGAATATCCTACCTTCATACTAGAGTTTTTGCTAGAGAGTGTGGCAAAAATATAACTCCACCAACCAAGACACCCGTTCATACTAAAGATGTTAGGTAAGGATAGGGATATGCCACCATTAAAGTGTGCTCGCTTGAGGGTTCCATATTTTAAAAATTCCCCACCTAATTGTAATGTTTATTATGCAAAAACTTAATACTTATATATGCATATTAACTTATTAAACACATACACATATTATATGAGAGAATATAATTAAAATTAATCATTGATTTATTTATTTTGAAAAAGGAACCATTTTTTTCTTTGTTGTGTAACGTTGATTGTAAAAATAAAATAATGAAGAAACATACAGAGTCAAGAAAGTTAGCATGTTATAAGTTATTAGGGCCGAAAAAAAAAAAAACCTCTCCATATAGAGGTTAGGTTTGTTTTTGTTTTTTATTAAATATATATGGTCACAAAAACAAAAACATTAAATTAGATAAAATAATGGTAACATTTTTTAATATAAATTTTATATTTTAAAATATAAATTAATTTTTTTAATTTGGATATAATAATATTGTTATAAAAATTGGAGTAATCAATTTGCACAATTATTTTAGCAGTAGGTTTCAATATGGAAAATTTGGGTCCAAAAAATCATCTGAAATATTTTGGAGCTATTTTGAGGCATCAAATGACATTTTTTTGAGTCTAAACCTACTCTACAGGAAGATGTTTTATTCTACACAACGAGACCTTTCCAATAGTGCAATAATCGTCTCAAACAGAGTTTGTATGCGAAAGTTATGCCTCACGCAAGTTGACCTACAATGTTGACCACCATGGTACGAGTGGATGCCACGTCAATCCCATTACTCTAATGTGTGGGGCTAGCCATCTGTGGATTTTCAAGAATATTTTAGAAGGTCCAAACCTTATCACTAATTGAGGGTTGAGGAAGTCAAAACCCTAACCCTAGAGGACTATCAGCCTATGTTAAATATTGGGTTGCTAGAAGGAGAAGGGGTTCCATTATTTTGTATTATACTCGTTACTTAGTTTAATAGATTATCCAAGGAGTGGTACTTTGAGAGAATAACATAGGAGGTAGGATATTCTCTAGCAGTCGTTCAAGCCACAGTGTCAAATTCAACTCCATAGTGAGTGCCTCTTTCTTTGTACTCACTTTACATAGTTGAAGAAAAGATA
>ML844153.1:0-34093 GCA_009831015.1 Picea engelmannii | reverse complement strand
ACTTATTTTTGGGCATATGTCATTACGATTTAATCATTGATATAGTGTAATTTAAAATTTTCATGAATTTGGCTCAATTTGTCTCTGAAACTAGATTTAACCTTTGAATATGAATGGATATGTATAATATCATGTTATGCATCTCATAGGTAATCATGCAAATGAACAACCATGCAAGCACGCAGATGCATAAGCATGTTATTCATAACAACATTTAAATAAAAACATATACTTAACAAAATAAACCATAAGAAATGTAACAAAATGCTTATATTTTGATAAATCTCCAACTAGTTTCCCTATACATTGTTGCTCTAAATCTTTCAACAAGAAGTCACCTCCGAGTTAGGGCTATGACTCCACCAACGAAAAGGATTCCTAAGCCAAGCTAAGGTCTCACAAACAATGCTAGTCTTTTCTTTGAGCTTCATCCACTTCATATTAATAATATGGCCAATACTATGATGGTTTTTGGGGAGACTTGTGGGTTCAACTTAAATGCATAGCATCTACTCAACAAACCAAAGAAACTCGCGTATCACCCTGCTTCCTTCACACACGATTTTCTTATGCATATCTATATATAAAATCTAAAAGGATGAGCATATTTTGAAATAAAAAGGAAGTTGAAAGAACTATTAATAGTGTGGGAAGTACAAGTAAACCTGTCGGGGCTATAGACGACTGTTGGTAGTGAGGCTATGTTTGTTTGATACCAAGGAAGATTTGTTAGGGCTATGGACACTTGCTGGCAGCAAAGCAATGCCGAGAAAAAAGAGTGTTGGGTTGGTCTAGTGGTCTAGATTCCTCAACATTTATTATCAATCCAGGTAGGAAAAAATATGAGACACATGCATAATATGTGCAGAATATAGTCTTGAAATTGCGTAAGAATTCCTACTAAAATCAAAGCAATAAATTGCGAAACTCACAAATAGAAATGATTCTTTTGTCCATGATTTCTCAGACTTAACTGTTAATGGTAAGGACTCATATTACAAGTAAATCATTCACTCTTAAAGTGTTCCTACTTGCAAACACACTCTGTTTAGTTAACCAAGATTCAAGACCAGATAGGGTTATGTCAAGGTGTGAGTTAAAAGGCTGAATGAAAGACAAATTACTCTATCAATGCAAAATAAGGAAATGTATTGATAAGAAAGGTGGAAAGGAATTGAAGACACAATCAACTCTGAGTATATTAGTGTGAAGATTTTTTGTATGACATGGAAGATGAAATATCAATCAATCACGGTGTTGTCTTTAGCATCTATATATGAAACAATCATGGATCACATAGTCAAAGTAACATTGTGTACAAGCTAACTAAAATGAATTTTTAATCTACAGGAAATGGATGCAAGTAATGAAAGCAATTTCTAAAACAACTTACAGAGATACAACATAGACCAGGGGGGCCTCCTGGAATATGTTGTTTAAGAAAAATCTAGAGTGTGTGAAAGATCTAACTCATCAAATTGTTCAAAACTACTTTGTATTTAGCATCAATGTAAAATCAACAATTACAATATGTCTTGGATGATCATAACAACATTCTCCTTCTACCCTTGATCCCTATATTGTTCTTTGAGGATATATTTATACAAAATATTCAATGGAGAGGATAAGAACCAATTCCCCAATCCTAGAACTAACTAATCAAATCCAAGTTGGGTTTTACAAATTAAGAAAAATGAAAATTAGTCGTAACAGGAAAATATGAGAAATTTCGTTCTGAAGAAACGCTCGTACAACCCACGTCTTGCACTTTTGGGGAATATGCCTCGCGTGTCACCTAAATGACCCTATTCCACATAAAAATTATGCCACATAATTTGTTGATTCATCCTCATCGCTCCAAAAATAACCTCTGAATATCACTTCTTAAGAACTCTATTTTTCAAAATTGATTACAGGAAAATCATTTAGATCTTCATTCTAGCGCATAGCATAACTTCTTCTAGGATCCTCTGAGTTGAATACTTGATCTTCTAATTGGATGAATTGTATTCCTCACTCATGGCGTTGCATTCCTAATTCTGTGAGCAAGTTGGTAGATACACAACTTACTCTGTGCATTTCCTCTAACTTTTGTGGATGGTTGAATAGGTAAATCACCATCTCTTGATGTTGATGAAGTACCTCTAGGTGTATTTTTCCCTTCTGAGCAAGCAAAAGTATGTTAATCACTAATTTATGTAATAACTGGCAAAACATGGTTAATTCCTGTAATAGTTGATTTCTAGGCAATTGTTTGCAAAAATAACTTTAATTATCATTTATAGGAAAAATTAATATTTTTCTTCCAAAATAGTCAAAATTAGAGGTTTTTAAGGTAAAATTGGAGGTGAATGGGCCTAATGAAAAGATCAAAACTCGCACCCAACATCTCCCCTAGATAGAGGATATTGCATGTCCTCATGCAATTTTATTTCAAGGTAATTGTTGATCCAAAATTTCAAAATTGTGTCTTGGTTGCTCATTAGAAACTTGATTTTCTTCTTGAATCTGTGGTGCAATTACAATTTCCTTAATTTTTGTATAGCCTCTTGTTTTGGTAAACTTTCCTCTTGTACTTTTTCCTCTTTTATTCTTTGTTTTCTTTTACGTGATGCTTTTTTTTACATATTTCATAAGACTCTGGAAATATTTCGTTTTTCATTTTACAGGACTTTGGAAATTCTTTCCCTTTTGATTTTACAGGACTCTACTTTGTCTTTTTCAGAATATCAACCTTCTTTATTGATTGTACACCTTAACCCACTTGTTCCTTTTTTACACCAATTCCTATAATGTTGATTTTAGGGTTTACAAGATTTTTGTCTTCTGTATGGTTTTCACTAGATGACTCATTTCCTTTTTAAAAAAACTCCTCCTAGGTATGATTTCATTTTTCCAATTTATGCAATATAATCAATTTTACTAGAGCATGGTGATACAAAAACCTATCCTTATTGGGTGGATTTTTCTAAACTTCCATGGCCATTTTTGTGAGTCTTTTCAACGGAAAATAAGGCATATTGATTCACTTACTTTTATCCTTCAAATGTTGCAATAAAAAAATATGGTAAAGACATTATACTATACCTCCCCTCATAGGTCAAGTACTTCTAGATGAATAAATCCACATATTTCTAGGGGTCATCTAAATAGGTTCTTGGAACACCCTTAGTCCAGTTTGAATTCTGTTGTGATTTGTTTAATAACATTGTCCACCCTTCTCCTTTTAGTCTATGGATTTTAATCCATGTTTCACCTTTCCTCTCCAAACACGTGATGGTGTCCAATGATTCCTTTGTAACTTTGATTTTGATATCTCCAACCCTAGTTCTTCTTCCTTCGGATGTCTTAGAGTTATGACCCTAAAAATTTTCAAACAAATGAAGTAACCTTGCTTTCTCAAATAAAATCTGCAAGTGGGAAACTCATCGAGAAACGTTGTTCCCTGTGGCTCATACCAGACCACAAAAGGTGCCATCACCTTCTTCCTTTTTCCTGCGGAATATTTTAGTTGCCAAGTTTTATTCCTTTCAATAGATGAGGGTTAAGGGTGACATGAGTGGGAATTAGGAAGAGATTATGATTAGGTAGAATTTGTGAATCATTTATGGAATAAAACACAAACTTGTGATAACGTTTTAATTTGAAAATTCAAACATTCAGAATATCATGTCATAACAGGGTGATGTTTAATCTTCCTATAGTCAATATGCCATTCCATATGAGGATCAATGTCTAGTAATGATGGCACATGGATATGGTTATGGTGATTGGTGACTAGTGTAATGATTATGGCCAAAAGATGGGTAGTCATGAGGAAATCATAGTTTAGTTCATGAAATATGGAAAATGACATAAATATATAAGTTGTATTTGAAAATTCACTCTAGTTTAACAAGTAAATAATAATAAAATATTGCATTCCACTTACTATTAACAAGAAATGCTACCTCTACAACCTGGTTACACTTTAAAGATTCTGCACATTTGTTGAACCAGTTTTCACTTTGATTTAACCTTGATTACTGGAATTTCTTCTTTGATTACAAGAAATGATTGTATTTTTCATAAGAAATAAAAATGATATGTACTATGGAACCAAAAGAAATTGCTGTTGTTATGACTCGCTTGAAAGTCTCAGAACTATTGTTGATCTCCCCCACACTGAGATCTTTCCATGTCCTCATGCAAATGAAGTAAGGAATATGATATATGTATACTCTTTTATGGTCCTTGAAGGCTGAGTGCACTTCCTGAAAGCTTGAGATGGAATATGAGAGTGAGGCTTGATGAAGTTAAGACTAAAGGATCTGCACTAGAACCAAGAGAAAAATGAAGTTTTGCATGCTGAAAAATGATCAAGGATGATGAAGATGTGTATTTTGGATGACGGGAAAAACATATTTGATGGATCTTATTGCTTATTTTCTGAACATACTTATTGGACATGTCAAATAAGAAATATTGTTGGATTATTTCTTGAAACAAGACTGAGTTTCAATATGTTATTAGGACAATATATTGACATGCTTACTTGTTTGAAGCTACTATTTTTTCACATCTTGGCAATTCTATCTTTGGAGTACATTTTTCAATTGCCACAAACAGTTGAAGAAGGTTGGACATGGATGATGCTAAAATGGAATGGATCTAATTCTATACTGAGAATAATGATCACTTCTATCTGTGATTAGTTTAATGGAATTCTTTGAATTCTTACAATTGAAGGAGAATGCAAAAACTTCACAATTCCTGTAATTTCATGTAATTAACAGATTATAAGAAATAATTCTAGAAATTATCATGAAACCTTCTTTGAGAACATACCCATACATATCTTATTATGCTTTTTTTGAAAATTGTTCTTGCATCCTACTCAAATATTTGTATTCTACACAAAACCCATGTTTATGAATTTTCTAATTCGGTCCCATTGGTTTGCAAATGATATGCAAAGTTTGTCCTTGAAAATAATCTGCTACATGATTTCCGAACATGACATCTTGTTATAGGAATTCATGTAATTGAATGAATTTCTAAATTATGCCAAACCTAGAACCCCTAAGTTTTAAGGAATGACTTATTTGACTAGGGAAAAGAGAAAACATCTAGACTTCGAAGCATAAGTTGATTTTTTGAATCTTGGACTATGCAGGGGAAAAAATATTTTGAAAGAAACTAAGCTTTAAATCTGATTCTTTCAACATACTTATGAAAATACACCTTGGACATTGGAATACTGATAACCTAAAAAAATTACAAGAAATATGCACAGATTCTAACATTCCCATAATTTGGACTTTATTGACTTATTAATGAATTATACCCACGAGTAACCTGGTTTTCAAGTAGAGTTCAAGCTTAGTTGTGTCAATAACCTGGTTTTCACAAATAAGCATTATTTTTATCTTTATTTATTTTTCTACATTATCCTACTCTTCTTGAAAAAAAAAAAATTCTTTCAAGTGTAGGAATATTTCCAATGCATCCATTCACACAAGAAGATCATTGTTAAACTCACATCCAAGTTTGAAAAGTGTATCTTAATGAATACCAAGATATGAGAGGCCAATTGTTTTTGTATAAATGATGCCAAGAATTGTTGAAATATGGAGTGATGTTGTATACTGATGACTAATTGAAACCAAACTCCAATATGATCCTTGTTTCCTTGGTTTATTGTAGTTTTCATGTCATGAAGTTCTTCAAAAAATTGATCATCGTATTCCTAAGTACAGAAGGGATATGGATCTAGTGACAAAGATGCAAGGAATTATTTAATTTCTAGTTCTGGTGTCTATTCTTTATTGGATATTGTCCATGACTCCTTAATCTCTTCCTCATGATGACAAATAAAACTAGAAGAAACTTCCAAGTCCTCTTATGGAAATTGTTCATGGATCCTCCTCTTCTTCTAAATATACAAAATCATCCCTACTGAAAAAGTGGTTGAATGCAACTTCACTTTATGGAATCATCTATATAACCCCCCCCGAGTTGATTACCATTGATGATTGAGTTTGCGTGATAGAGTCTGAGGTCGCACAACAAAAGAGGAGCTTGGATTTGCTACCTCTCGACGAATTCCAAGTTGTGATGGTAGTTATTGAATCCAAAACTAAGGAGATTTTTGTCGTTTGGGTTGAGCGTCAAAGCATCTTAGAGCTTATCACTACCACAGCAAATAAGGTCTTAATATTTTATACCCAATTGATAGACATGTAGTGCTTCCACCCCTTGAATCAAGAAGATGGAAACTGAAGACCCAATATCCCCTTAGGTCACAACAACCGATGCATATGAGGTTGTCTAGATCACCCAAGAACTTCATGGAAACCTCAGTGAGTCTGATAGCCAATTTGAAGAGTTTGTTCAAAAAATCTTGAAGACGATTTCATCCATCACATCAGTGACTTCATGAGGCACTTGGCTTGAGGATGAGACAAATAATAGTGGTGGGGGCATGTTGGCATCCAACGTTTTGGGTAAAGATCTGATGCACAAACAAAGTTGTGCACACCTATTCTGGTTTTACATGCACTCAAGCGACTTTGTGGTGGGTGACAGGAGGTGTGCACACGCCAGATCAAGTTTTGTTAATGTGCACCAGTTCAAGTTCTTCCAATGCACGATGGACCGAGTTTTTTGATGCAGTTCTAGATATTAAGAATACATTACATGCATGTTGGAATCAAGAAAATAATTTTTGGGAAATCTTCCTAGATGATTACTTCAAGAAGCATAAGAGATCGTGGAGTAGTAAGGAGATGTGCTGGAAAAGTAGTTAAAATTACCACAGCTCCAAGAAGTCTACATGGAATGCATGCAGGTGAAAAAATCATGTGGGACTAGTAGTCCTAGGAGTGAGTGGGGAAAAAATGAAAGTGACAAAGAGCTAGAGCTGAGAAGCAAATAAAAGGGAGCAAAAACGATAGGAAAACAATTGTTCTTAGTCATGTTAGCTATCCAATGGGGTGGAAAGTGTTGGTTGTTGTCAATTTCCTTGAGCTCACTTTGAGCCTCTATTTTTTTAATGTCTCTGGTTTTGAGTCTGTTTTTGTGATATGTACAGAGTCTGAAAAAAGTGCATGGAGCTATGTAATGTAACACTAGGAAAATGTATAAGAGAGAAGGGATTTGTTGCTTTCAATTGATGATTTTCTTAAAGTATGTCTGTGAATGGTTGAGTGAAGATAATAAAGTTGTAGTGATTCTAGTCTTATGATGTCTTTATCATGTGTCAATTGAATGCATGTGTTGTTTTGATATATTGTTAGTCGTTAAGTAGATTGAAATGGGTTGTATGAATGCCAACCTAGATGGATTCCTGTGTAATTATTCCTTCATCATCGACACGATAATAGATGGTCTCTATGATTCTCATATCATCTCGGGTGAGACATTATTCGGTCTTTGGCTGAGGATTTATATTCCAAATCCTTGGGGGTTTTGTTGGTCAACTCTGGACGAACCCTAGGTCTTCAACCCCCTAGCATTGAGAAGGATGTGAGTGAGCATAGAATTACCCAACAATAAATATCATAATATTAATTTTTCCATTGAAGATAAATTTTGGAAGCTACATCTAGAGATGAAGCCAAAGAACTCCAAAAAGGATTCTAGGAAGAAGAACATGCTAGCCATGGATTCTAGCAACTAGGTAGAGTGTAGCTTAGATGGAGATCAAGATTGTCTTCACTACAATGAAAAAGGAGGTGAAACTAAGGATCCTCCAACCTAAGGAAGAGAAGGATATGAATAAACTCTTCCATATTAATATCCATGTCCATAATACAAAGGTGAACACTCTATTTGATTTTGGATCATAGGCCAACCTCATAGAAAAATATATGATCAACAAGATCGGATTGGAATTTCATGACCATCATCACCCATAACCATTACGATGGGTAAATAAGGATGCAAAGCTCAATTTCACTAAGTAGTGTAATATAAAACTTTCTATAAGTGAAAACTATATTGATGAAGTGGAGGTAGATGTCATACCACTTAATGCATGTGATATAGTGTTTGGAAGCTCCTACATGTACATGGGGAATGGCATCTTCATGAGAGAAGAAAATGAGTACCACCTAATCAAGGATAGGAATTCCTTCATCCTCAATTCACAAAAAGGTAAATGAAATATCTCTATGGTAAGTGCTCACCAACCCAAGAAATTGACCAGTTTTAGTAGGAAGTTTGTATTGTGCTTCTTAAGAGAAAATCAACAAGGAGGTGAATTAGTTAAAGTAAAGGAATCTATGAAGGGATGTACTAAAGAGTATAAAAATAATTTAGATGATATTTTTCAAGTGTATAGAGAATTTTTCCAAGAGCATAAAGGTTTACCAGCCAAGAGGGAAGTGGAGTAGGGGATATAGTTATTTACTTACTCTCCATTTTTGAACATTGTGTTGTACAAACAATCCATCATGGAAGAAAATGAAGTGAAAAAAGAGTTGCAATGTCTATTGGATAAGGGATTGATTCAACTAATAAACTCACCTTATTATTCACCTATCATCATAGTACCCAATAAGGAAGTGACTTGGAGAATATGTATCGACTACAAAACTTTGAATAATATCACCCTTTAGAATTGATACCCTCTACACAAGATTGATGACTTGCTAGATCAATTGTAGCATTCCAAGTACTTCACCAAGTTGGATCTCAAATAGGGATACCATAAGGTACAAGTAAAATAATAATAAATCTAGAATACCACCTTCAAGACAAGGAAAGGGCTATATGAATGGTTGGTGATGCCTTTTGTTTTATGTATTGCACCAGCTATATTTATGTTTTTGATGAATCATGTATTGCATCCCTTTATAGATTAATTTATAATAGTGTACTTAGATGACATGTTGGTTTATATATATACCTAAAAAGAGAATGTTTCACTTCTCGTGCAAGTGTTAGAGACCTTGGAAAAACATCAACTATTGGCAAACCCTAAGAAATATGAATTTGCTCAACAAATATTAGTATATTTGGGGTATGTGTTTGTTGGAGAGTAGCTCAAGATGTAGGACATACTCATATGGTTAAATCCTACTAACATTGTTGATATTTGGAGCATTGTGGGGGAACCATAGTACCTAAAAAAAATGATAGCCTCCTTTAAATATATGGTTGCACTACTCCATGTCATAATAGCTAGCAACAGGAGTTTCTAGTGGGTAAGGAATCCGTAAAAGGATTTTGAAGAGATGAAATGAAATATTAGTGAAGTGTTAGTTATTTCATTTCCAAATTTGTAGAATACTTTTAAAGTTTATACTAACACAAGTGAATGTGCTATGGGAGTAGTCCCTATGTGGGGAGGTAATCCAACATGCTCTCATTCTACAATGTTCTATCATGGAGTCCAAAACCACCTATATATGATAAGGAATTGTATGTTATTGTTCAATTTGTTAAGAAGTGGAAGCACTATCTAATGAACAAGGAAACCATCATCCACCCTAATCACTTTACATTGTAGTATTTCCAAGCCCAAAGTAAGCTTCAACAAAGTTACAAGGCACTACAAATGGATGGGGTTTTTACAACAATAATGTAATCATCAAATCTAATAAGGGAAACACTAATAAGTTGGAAGGCATTCTTTCAAGGCCACCCACATTCAAGATCACCGCTTTGGAAAATATTATGCACATGGATCCTTTCACCCATGATGCATAAAAAGAGGCATACATATAGCATGAGGCCAAGCTTGTGTAGAATTAAGTGAAATTAAGGTTGACCATTATCTCCAAGATGGTTTTCTCTATAACCTAGAATATAATTTTGTTGCTTAAGATGAAATATTTTGATTGATTAGAAAGTCTCACACCTCCTAAGTTGTAGGAATTTTTGTGTTGGGAAGATAGTTGCCAACTTACAGAGGTATGTGTATTGGCCTAGAATGCAAGAAGTTGTAGCTCTATATATTAAAGGGTGCATAATTTTTTGTACCAACAAGCCCGATAATAGAAAGAAAGGTTTATACCATCCCTTACATGTACCTAATAGACCATGGGAGTGCATCTCTGTGGTTTTCATGAGTGATTTTCCAACAACTAGAAAGGGACATGACTATGTGTTTGCAGTAGTTGATAGGTTGAGCAACATGTGCATTCTCATGCCTTATAAAAAGAACATCAAGGGAAAATATGCATCAAACATGTTATTTGGAAAGGTCTAGGTGCATTTTAAGATACTAAGAAGAATTATCTGAGACAGAGATACACAATTTTCTCAATGCCTTTTGGAGTACACTTTGGGAGAAGATGGACAACAAGATGAAGAGATCAACAAATTACCATCGACAGATAGATGGGAAGACAAAGGTAGTGAACAAGACATTAGTTCATATTTTAAGGGGTTACAATTAGAACCATCCAAGAACATGGGACAAAAATCTTATTTATATTCAACACTCTTATAACAAAGTAGACCACACTTCTACTAGTAATTCCCTTTTGAAACTTGTTTTGGATATTTTCAAAATTCACCCTTATATATTGTATATGGAATCAAGGAGTGAACAAAGAAACAATGGGAGGAGAATTTAAGGATGGAAATTTCATTGATAATATTAGATAGATTCATTTGCAAGTATAGGAGACATTGAAGAACTCATATGAAAAATACAAGCCCTCACATGATCAATGCATTACTGAGAAAACATTTAAGGCAAGAGAAAGAGTTTGGTTGCATCTAAAAAAAGAAATACTACAATGTCTTGGTAAGAATATCAAGGCTCTATGGTATGGTCCTTTTGAAGTATTGGAGACAGGGCAAATTTTAAGGGCTAAATTTCAAACCTAGGATAATTTTCCAAAAAAAAAGATTTACCAATTTCCTTTTTTTTTAAATGTTTTGTCCGTATTATATAAAATTAAATTATTTTACTCTAAAAAACACAAAATTTTTCAAGAACCCATATAAAACCCTTGGAAATTTGAACGCTTTTACAAAAATATCACCAAACATTTTATACTTGGAATTAAGAATTAATAAGATTTTCCAAGGTTTTTACACTTTAACAAAAGTATGGATCTCTGAAATTTTCCATAGTTGAAGAAGATGGATGATAATTGTTGTAGGAAAATTCCCCTGTGGACAGGTGAATGTCCTCTTAGATATTAGACCCTTATGACCAAGACAGAAGAATGCTAACTTTGAACACTGACATTCTTTTAAATGTAGCTAAACTAGTTAAGGGAAAAGAGGAAGAAAGTATGAGTACCTTTTTCTGAAGTTTGTCCTCGCTCGATCCGGGTTGAACTTGATATTCAAGTCCTTCAATGAATTCTGCAATCCAATAGACAATGAATACAAAACATACTTCCTATTCTACCAAGATTAGTTTAAAACTAGATTCATCAAAAGAGACAAGCCCATGCAAATGTACACAAACTTGAAGGAAAAAGGCCAAGCATATGTATTAATGAGAACTTAAAAGAGATACCTACAAACCATAGATGAAGTCGCAACAACCTCTTCGAGTCCTCCTCGTCTAGCCCTTGCACAAAGCTCCCAAGACCATAGGTTTGATACCTCAAATTTTCTTCTCCCATCTCTGTGGAAAGCCCTCATTATATATGATTTGGAGGCTTAACCACCATGGAGAGGATCACTCACCAGATCCACTAAAAAGGGATCTCTAAGATATTTATGGGGGAAAATATCTCTTAAGGATTTTAGGGAGGAAATATCTCTCAAGGATTTTAAGGAGGAAATATTTCAACCATCCATGAGATCCTCCACCTTCCCTAAAAAATAGGAAATCAAATGTGAGGTGGATTCTCACACTTAATTAATTTATTTTTCATGAATATTAATAATAATTCATGTGCACTTTGTATTTTGGCCTTCATGTAATATATCCCTCCTCCACATTGTCCACATTGACTAGAGATTGTGACATATGTTATTCCATGGTGTCAAGGTGTATGAGACACTTATATGACCCTTACGACACTTAGGGCGAGGTACCTAGGTGTGAAAATTTCATGTGTAATAGAATGCCCCCTAAGGATATGGCTACCAAAGATACAATATAGATCCATACCTCCATGACATGAACTGATAATAGCCACGAAAAATACAAAGTGGAGCTATGAGATGATAAAAAATAGCCATGAACCAATACAATGTGGATTTATGTGACAGTCTATATCAGCATTCTAAATGATCTCCTTTGTAGCCTGGGAAAAGTAGTTTAACAGAGTAAACGCTCAACCCAAGGTCTTCGTCCCAATCCCGATGTTGTATGAATATAGCCACGTGAATAGATGTTTTGATGTCGAACATGGTAGAAACCACTTGATTACTGGTCATTGAGGTAAATAGTTAACAAGTGCGAGGGAAATCACCAATGATGTCAACGACTCCCAAGGTACCCTAGTACATTCCAGCGAATGTGAATAAATGAGATGAGGTCGAACATTCACGGAATCATCTGATCAGAGGTCAATGATGTAAACCTACTGTCGGAGGTGAGGAGGCATGCCATTGAGGCATGCAGGTCCCAAGGTATTAACTAGTTTCTAATTCTAATTCTTGGATGATGTGTTGAAGTCGACAGGAAAAGAATCATCAAAGGAGGGCCTTGATGTATTCCCCATCATCGACACAAAATTGACATAGAAAAGTGATGTAATATGGTGAATCAAATGAGTATGGACTGACACAGGAAATGGAAACTAGTAATACATCAGATGGATGGTTTGAAGTGAAACTTCCCTTGAACATGATCAGGCATGACAATTGAATTGGCATCATTGAATCGACAAGTACCAAAATGTAATGTGACAAAAATAAGAGCACTCTTCGACTGGACGAAAAAGTATGGTGGCACATGGAATTGGTATGACTCAGAGACAAGCAGATTACCCAAATGTAAGACGAGACGCAAACATGTGCCATGTTCAAGGGTGACAAAAGCTGCCATAAAGGATTCTCAAAAAATTGACCCACTTCCTTCAATTTTCCTCCACCCAGATAGATGAGTACCTCTTTTTAATTTAACGAGATCGAAGAGGATAACACATGCTCGATATAACTTACCTTTGGTAAGTTCCTCTTCTTTTGTTTAACGAAATGGAATAAGTAAGGGTTCGTTCCCATATGGGCCCTTCAATGTGTGATTTTAGCGAGTCCAGATAAGGAAAAATCGATGGTTTTTCATGTTTAGATAGTCTGAAAAGAACTTAAAGGTGACTCCAGGGTTGTCCTTTTTCGTAATATTAGTCTTCGAAGTCTAAAAAAGAGATAAAATTCTACTTGGGAGACAGCCTTTCAAAACCTTTTGAATGAGTGTGAAAGGAAGCAATATCACTCGAAAATATTTTCATGTTTAGAGAGTCTGAAAAGAGCTTAAATAAGACTCTGGGGGGTTCCTTTTTTGTATATCCTTATGAGTCCGAAAAAGAGATAAAATTCTACTCGGTTACATTCTCATGTTTTTTCAAGCGTGAGAAAGAACTAAGACTGTGCTCGTTAGTGTGACAAGGTTAAACAGAAAAATATTGCTACGAAACCTGCAAGTGAAGACAAATCTGCATCTAGGGTATTAGTAATATCTCCGCAAAAAAATTTAAAACCCAAAATAAACTATAGATTAGAAAAAATGAACCCTATAATAGTGAAATAGGGAAAACAATCTTATTTACCATTTCATTTTTACCAATCTCTCCTAGCATTAGTATTTTCGACTTCGGAGGGTGATTTTCAAGCTTCTGGCACCTTAGCTACAGCTGACCGTGTTCACATATGTCTGGATTAGGTTGGTCATTAACCCATTCTAATCATTTTCCACTGTTTAGATTTTCTTTTTAAGGTAGTTGATCGTCATCGAGGATTTCCCATATGCCGGAGTAGATTTTAGGGGTAGTCTGGACTTAGTATTTCCAGAGGGTATAGACTGGGATGCGTCAGGTACGAAACCAAAACCTTGTCATGTGTTTTTTTTTATTTTTAAATTTATATTATTTTTATGTGTACAAAGAGGGGTATTAACAGATGCAATGTTTCATCATGCAGATAGAGGTGCATCACGTCCGGCGGAGATACTGACACTAGGGCATCACAGAGACGTGAAGATAGCCGTAGAGCACAAGGTGGCAGTGGGAGGTCTTCGGGAGGTCGAGAGGAACCTCTGAGGTATTACAATGGGTGTCCCACCTCTTAGGAGGCGAGATGTACCCCTACATTTGCAGAGGCATACTGTGGGGGTTCCTGAGAGTCTGAACTACTTGCTTCAACGAGTGGCCCATGAAATGGTGTGATTTTTGGAGCACAATGTGGTGTAGGAGGAATAAGATCCTCTAGATGTTTTTTTAGTTTTTTCATGATGATATTGTGGGCATGAGGACCCAGATTTTTCCCTTCTATGTACTTTTTGATGTAAACAATTTTTTTCTATCACACAGTTTATATATATATATATATATATATATATATATATCCAAGTTTTGTGGTGCCAATGATGTTACAAATTACCTTGTATGATGTTTTCAATGTACATGTGATTCATTTTCTTTATAAAATTTTATCTATGTGCAAGATACCGATCCAAAATATAATTTGCTAGCAAATCTGAAGTTGTGTTGAGTTCTCTTGGTATGTGTCTATATTATATAAATTCAAACATTATTTCAAGGAAATGAACTCGTAGGTGGAGACACAATAGGGTAGGGTTGAAAATGACGTAGACTCGATTAAGCTGACAAACTATGAGTTGAGAGTCTAGGTTAATGATTATACGAGATATACCTAGGGAGGAGGCCTGAATTAAAATTCCAATGACAACGTGATATTCTGCCACATTATTGGTTGTTGATCCTAGGCAAATGCCTCCTGAACTCACCAACTCATCAGAGTGGTAAATGACCCAAGCTGCAGAAGCAATGTTCTGGGTGTGTTGACCAGTGCCATCCGCAAACCTAATAAAAATAGGAAAGGGAAATGTCATTTGCGCATACAATCACAAGACAAAGTATAAGCAGCTAAAACAAAACTTGTACATGCAACAGAAAAAGACACACCAAAACAAAACTATAGTACAATAGTGTACAAATCACACCTGCTAGATGTTCTATGCATAGTACTTCTTAAGTTAAAGCCCATTCCAAGGTTCACCGAGAGAGATTCCATCGTATTCAACTAGCTTGTAGGCACCTCTATGTAATACACATTTTACAATGTAGGGTCCATGCCACAGAGATTCTAACTTTCCTGTCCCTATCTTATCGTGAGCCTAGTCATAAACGAGGACTAGGTATCCTTCTGTGAAAGTACGAGGGTGGATGGATTTGTCATATTGATTCTTCATTCATTTTTTATATGTCTCGTTAACGAGAGCAACATCGTGACATGTTTCGTCCAATCTAGTAAGATATAGGAAACGTTCTTCTTCAATAGAGGTGTGAGGCAGGAGTTCTACTTTGAGTTTCAACGAAGGAATTTCACACTTGAATGGTAATACTTCTTTGACGCCATATACCAACTGGAAAGGAGTGAATCCAGCTGCAGTTTTCACTAAGATGCGGTAAGCCCAGAGGGCAGAGAAGAGTTGTAAATTCCAAGAAGTTTTGTTTGCCCCCACCATGCCTTGGATCATGGTTTTAGGGACTTTGTTTATAGCTTCAACTTGTCTGTTTGATTGAGGATAGTAGGGGGAGGAGTTCTCATGGAGAAAACCCAACTTGACATGTAACTCATTCATTATCTGGTTTTGAAAATGTGAACCGTGATCAGTGTCAATGGATTGTGGAACACCAAAGTGAGTGATGATGTGGTTAAAGATAAAGAGAGTTTCATTATGGCCATCATTAAGAAAAGTAGGCATAGCCTCAACCCATTTTGTGAAGTAATCAACGACAATGATGATATAACAGTGTCTCCCGGTTGAGGTAGGCTTACATTGCATAAAATCAATGCCCCATTTGAAAAAGGGGTCGATGGCGACAATAGGATGCAATGGAGCAGGGTGGGTGCGTGCCTTTTTATAAAAAACTTGGCAGGGTGGGAATATTTTGACAACCTTAATACAATATTTGAATATGGAGGGCCAAAAATAACCGACACGTAAGATTTTCTGAGTTGTAGACATCCTAGAAAGGTGACCGCCACATGCTCCAAGGTGACAGTTATTTAGAACACGTTCAGACTCATCATGAGTTAAACAACATCATAAGATAGTGTCAATACCACAATGATACAAAGTGTCACTGATGATAAGGTAGTGTTTAGAATGATGAAGAATACGATGACGTTCTTCATGGAAGATATCGAGATGAAAACGTTGGGTTTGAAGATAAAGAAGAATATCTCCATACCAAGGGTTAGACGTGATAATTAGGAATAAATATTCATCAGGGAGAGAATCACTAGGCTCAGTGTCTTCATCAGCATGGGTAAGATCGCAGATAATTTCCGCAAAAACCAAGGACTTTTTATCTTTTGATTTGGCAAACTCGAGATCAAATTCCCGAAGAATAACGATCCATTTGGAATATTCCCCCCCAAGGAATTGACGTGTCAGAATATGATACACGGGGTTTGAGTCCGCAATGACCATGGTAGTGTGTAACAGGATGTAATGGCAAAATCTCTAGATGACAATGATGGTTGCTAGAGCCAAATTTTCAACATGTGAATATCGAAGCTCAGGACTAGATAGACTCTTGTTCAGATAGTATATCACATGTTCCTCACTATTGGGGTCCTCTTGGACTAACACCATAGCAATAATGGAAGTAGAGGCTGCCAAGGATATAGTCTCATGCATAATTCAAAGGATGAAAAATAGGTGTATGGTTCAACGCATGCTTAAGAGCATCGAAATATTGTTGAGCGATGTCATCCCATATGAAAGGAGTGTCTTTCTGTAACAATCGTAAAAATCCTTTAGTAATCTCGGCGTAATTACATATAAAACGGTGAAGAAAGTTCACTTTCCCTTGCAAACTTTGTAGTTGGGTCAGATTCTTGGGAGGGGGTAAATAAATAATAGCTTTAATCTTTAAGGGATCCACCCTAATCCCATATTTGGAGACAACTAAACCGAGGATTCGATCTGATTCGAAAACAAAGATGTACTTGTGGGGGTTCAAACGAATATGGTAGAACCAACATCGAAGAAAAATGGCCCGGAGATGACCAATATGTTCTGGTCGATTAGATGAATGGGTAGGTAAATCATCAAGGTAAGGTTCTGCAATATGTTTGATATCATGGAAAGCATATGACATGGCCCGCTGGAAAGTGGCACCAACATTTTTGAGACCAAAAGTTAGTTTTCGATAGGAGAATGTTCCCCATGGGAAGATGAAGGTTGTCTTATGTTGATCAGCGAGTAGAATTTCAATCTGGTTATATCTTGAAAATCCATCCATGAAAGAGAAAATAACGCTTCCAACACAATTATCAATGATTTGGTCGATGAAGGGTGTGGGGTAATTGTCTTTGGGACAAGTCTTGTTAATATCTCTATAATCGATGCAGACATGAATGGTTCCTTGTTTTTTAGCAACCAGAACAATGTTAGAAACCCATTCCGTCAAGGGGACAGGATAGATAAAGACAGATTTTAACAGTTTTTCAACTTCTGCCTTTATGGCCGCGGTTTTCTTAGGATGAACCGAGTTAAGTTTTTGTTTCACAGGTTTAACACCTGGGTAAGTTTTTATTTCATGCACAATGATCGAGGGGTCGATCCCGGGCATTTCCTCGTAGCTCCAAGTGAAGACATTGTAGAATTCTTTAAATAAAGTGGTGTAAGAAGCCACTTCCTCGGGAGAACAATTAGCACCGAGATGAACATTTTCCACGATACCCTCTTTGATAGAGATATCGATAGAGATCATAGAAGAGATGTTGCCTAAATTCCCCTCAGAAATAGTATCCTGGGTAAGTATAGGAGATTGGGGAGAATTAAAAACATCGGAGGGGAATATAGAGTGTATGTCTTCATGAATTTCTTCTAGAGGAGGAAGAAAAGATGATTGATGATGGTTTTCATCCCAAGGTACCTCATTGATACTAAGCATTTCCATAATGGATTCGTTTGATGGAAAAAATTGGGAAATGTAGTGAAAAGCAGAGGATAAGGAATTCAACCAAGATGGCAACGAATAAGTGTTGGATGCCAATAGATGTTGGTCATCCAAGGAGGGAGAGGAAGATTGGATAGCATCGTGTGAAGCCTCAGTTGGACTAAGTGGCATAGCGTCACCCAGTGCATCGAATTCTAATGGACTAGGCACAAGCCAAGGATCAAATGATTCTAAATATTGATAGGCCATAGTCAAAATCATATTGATTGTGGAAATATGTTGTGTGGTGGGAGGAAGTGGTGTAGGGAAAGTACCCATAAGGGAAGAATATTTTAAAATACCTACACCAACAATTTCATAAGTGATTCTACTATCTCCCAAGAAAGGAATATTGGTGGTGGCGAGAGTTCGAGCGTCGGGTGTACAATAATCTAACTGGTCAATAGTGACAATTTTTCCTTGGTGAGGGAATTGTAGACATCGAAACACCGATGAAGCGACGACAATCATGGCATAAAACAAACTTCTTCCTAATAACAAGTTGTAATCAATGGGAGCATTGACTACCTCTACATCGACAAAGACGATCTTACCTCCCAACTGAACGACTAAGGACTGCAAGAGTCTGCGAGGATGAAAACCTCTCCTGTCGAAAGCTCGTAACATTGTAGGGGGTTGGTTAAGCGTAGGTGATTTTAATCCTTTCCAAGAAGCTAAAGACATGACACAAGTGGAATCTACCTCATCCAATATGGTGCGGTGAATGTGTTGGTTATGAACAACGACATCGATTTGAAAAGCAAGCTGGTGAGAAAGTTGTGACTTGAATTTTTCCAGGTTAAACGTGATATTATTTAATGATTCAGGATCAATGGTTCCAATGGAATCCAAGAGAGTTCTATGTTGTCTTGGGAAATGTTGTATAACTTCAAGAGAGGACATAGCGCATGGTGCTTGAGCCAAATTTTCAACAATGTTGTAGTTTTGGGCGGCACGTGAACTAGGATTAAAATTTGATTTGCAGATAGTGCTCTTGGGAGGGCATAAAATAGAATCGAAAGTAGGTTTCTCTATCTGAAGTGATCCAGATGGAGGACTAATGGAGGACTAACAGAGGCAAGAGATGAATCTGGTGGATTACCATTAGTGACCTTTTTTTTATTCGGTTTGTCATATGGGGTAGTGCGAGTGGTTAAATCAATTCCATTGAAAACATAAATATGAGCACTCGTCGAGGCTTCATCACTAGGAGGGGGGATGGAACTGCCCCCTATGGGAGGGGAAAGTTCTTGAGAAACCATGGATTGTTGCTGAGGAAAAGGTTGTGTTAACACGGTGGGTTGGGAATTACCTTTGAAACGTTTTTCAACTTCATCGCAATGTGGACTTTCTCAGGTGAAATGATCTTCACCACAAATAAGACATGGCAATTTTGGTTTTCGCTGTGGTGGATTTTCAGCAGCAGGTGGTGGAGTTTGTGTTTTGGGATGTTCATTATTATTATTATTCTTTTGGGGCTTATTTTTTGTTTTCTTCTTACTCTAGGATTGTTGTGAAGAAGCATATTGCACTGCATTCACCTCATAGATTTGAGTTGGGAGGGAGGTAGAGGAGAGTGAAGTCGAACTAGTAACGGGTGCAGAAACATAGCGATTTATTATTCCATTCGACTGTGATGTGGATTGGGTTTTGACGGTACCAATAACTCCATATTCATGTTCCATGGAAGAAGGTTTGGATGGATCAGTAGGAGTACGGATAGCATTTGGAATCAACTCATACAAAGTACCAGATTGGGAGTAAACCAAATCTAAGTACTGAGCTCGAGAAATGGCTTCTTCCTCAGTGACTACACCACCCATGGCGACATCACGAGAAATCGGGGGTAAAAGAGATTTAGTAAACCATTCTGCCAATAGTTGGTCAGGAATGGTCGCTTTAATAAATCTTCGTCATTGTCTCCACTCATGAATGTGATCAGAGATATGCACGGAGTTCGTTTGACAAAGGGAGGTTAAAATTTCAGTACCCATCTCGTAACGGATGGGTAATTGAAAATGTGTGAGAAAATCCATAGCGAGGGAGTTGAAATCTTGAAAAGAACCACGTGGAAGTTCAATGTACCATTTGTCTGCAGAGCCTGTAAGTGTGAGCTGGAAGAGACGTAAACGTATAGAATCATCCATCAATGAGTTTGATGAACACTATAAATGGATGTCATCACATGGTTGTCTGGGTATTCTCTAGGTTTACTATCAAAATTGGGGATGCCATAAGGTAATTTAGCCGTAATTACTATCCAAAAAGGAAAATGCAATATGGAATCATTTGTCAACCGAGACAAGTCTGGTAGATCTGAAGTGGCAAGGAAGGGTAATTGTTGGTTAATTTGAGGATGATACTAGTGTGGCATAGGGGCACCAGTGGGTCCATAAACCGATTGAGGTGGATAATTGTATCTAGTAGGCCCTCCCATATACAGTTGTTGTTAAGAAGGATAGGTAGGATTCGATGGTTGTTGAGGAACATTCATGAGTGGGGTGAAACCCAACAGATTCTAAGGAGTATAAGTCAGTTGATTCAGTTGTGGGGAATAAACATTTTTCCCTTTAGGGGGGTAAATAGTTTGTCCCTGAGGAGGGTAAACATTATCCCCTTGGGGAGGATAAACATTAGACCCTTGGGGAGGATAAGGTTGTTGTCCATGAGGACCACAGGTGTGATTTGGGACACTTGGATAAGGTTGTCCAAAATATAGTCCGGAAGGAACAAGATTTGATACTCCTCCTTGTGGGTTATGGTATGATTTCCCCCCAAGGTAGGGTTGATTAAACATACGTCCTGAAGGTACTCCCCAGGATTGTGAAGGGTTTCCATCAAAAGAAGGTCCCCCCCCTGCCATAGGTTGATTTACAACTGGGGTTTGACCAGTAAAGGAAGGTTGTCCTCCGGAAAGAACATGCAAAGGTGGTTGTCCCCCAGGAGGGGTAGGTCCGCTAAAGGATGGTTGTCCCCTAGGAGGGAAAAGTCCACTAGATGGTGGTTTCCCCCCAGTCGGGATATGTCTCACAGTTGGTTGTGTATGTCTGGAAAGGGTCTGCGTTCTTTGTTGTAAAGGCGTTCCAACAGGATTTTGTGGAACATGAGGAGTTCCAGTGTAAAAAGGTGTTATGGTGGGAGTAACGATTGAAGTGCCTTGTTTATGAGGGGTAGTGATGACTCCATCATTGAGGTGGACTTGTGTTGACGTAACAACGGGGTTGATGACTTATTCAATGGGATGATCAATAGTTTGATTTGATGGTCCTGTCGCAGCGACAAGAGGGTCATGAGGATTAAGAGGTTGTCGAATATATTCAAAATGCTGATAAAGATCACGTCCTGATGGATCCTCCATATAGAATGTGTAGGTGTTTGATGTGGATCTACTACATCAGTAGGATGAATAGGGATCCTAAATTCATCACTAAAAATGAGTTATGTGGATCCATGCATGTCTCGGTAATGGGTCTCAATGGAAAACCAAAGACTTCTTCTTCTATAATATTACCAAACGAGTCTAATCAAACCAAGAGTGGATCAATAGGAGCTTTTGAAACAAGTGTAGTGTGAGGAGTGGGATCCTCAATCGTATCCAAGACTCTTTCTGAATTTCCTAACAAAGGAGTAGCAACACTCCCAGCGTCAGAGCGATTTTCTACCTCTTCACGGTAGATGTCTTCTGGTGAATTAGGAGGTAAGGGTTCATAGCTTTCTTTTGGAGGAAACCCTTGCATCCTACGTGATCTAGAAAGACCTTTATCGTCTACGGGCTCAATCTTGAAAAATTATTAAAAAAACAACACACGCTAAAAAATTCTAAAATAACCAACAAGAAAACAAACCTTCTCTCAATGATCGTACTAGTTGGCGATGAAATCCAACATCGCGTGATCAAGTTGAGAAGGGGATAGGATATGAGCACATGCAACAATTACGATGGCGACTTGATTAACAGAGTTACACCTTGGTGCAAGCATCCAAATGGTGATCGTGGATTTACCCTCCAAGGAGCCTCAGTGAGTTTGACTACCGTTTGTTCCAGGTACAATGAAGACTTCCCTTCACCATAACCTTGTGTAAAGACCCTAAATATTATGGATACTAAAGACACCAACTCGCATTCAGCCCCTGGGCAGGTACAATCGACAGTCCAGTCCAAACGTATGGACAGGATATCAAGTCCGAAATCCTTCGAGAGAACTGAGGACAAGTGGACTGGTAGAAATCCATAAGACTCCGAATAGATTTGGAATTCGCGAAGCACCGAGACTAAATGAAGACAGTTGGACCTCAAGAAGAACACCCAATATATGATCTTACTACTACGGGCAGTTAAACCGCAGAGGGATAATATTTGTGGCTCTCCCGAACGAGACTTCATGCGTAACCCCTGTGTGAGAGGGGGATCCCAGATATGCTTATACGAAAATTGGATTTACTCTCCCTATCACAAGATGTTAAGTTTGTTTTGAATACTTTGGAGAGTTGTATTCACAGCCTAATCCAAGGCGCTAATCCTAGTCTAATGTTGGTGGAAGAATCTAAAAAGAAAAAGTTTCTAGATTGATTTTAATTAGTGTTGATTTTTGTGGTTGTTCTTTACTCAAAGGTGAATGAGAGTGACAGTGATGATATTATGACTCGATTTCCAAAAATGCATAAGAAAAATGATAAACAATCGTTTATTTCAATGAACTTCTACTTATGGGAAGGAGAAGAGATTTTCCTTTTCACTATCAAAAACAAAAAATGCAAAGATTTCATGCAATTACTTTTAACAAGAATCCAATTCAATGCTAAACTACTAAAAAAATGATTTTAATATCCAAAATCCAATCATGAAAATAGATCTCTTTGTTTAAATATGAACTTTAATTGATTTGATTCGAAATCTTCTTATGCCAACCATATCTCACTATTTGAAGTTTTAGATAACTGGAAGCAAGTATCATATAAAAAAAAAAAACACTCTCACAATGATCAAACAAAAAGAAAAACAAATTTGAACTTTTAAAATAAAACCAAAACTCAAACAAAGAAAATTGCTTGCAAAGATATAAATCAAAGACCAAATGGGTCAATACAAAGATCTATGGGCTTCCTTGTGACAACTTTCAAACAATAAGATGAATGATAAAGTATCAAAGACCAACTCAATATCTCATAGAGGAAGAGTGATTCCAAAACAAGGAAAATATCTTAAAAAAAAACCAAGCAAAAAAACAAAAGGGAGTGAGAGAAAATACTCAAATTGTCCTGCCAAAACAAGTAGCTAGAAAGAGAAATTTCACATTTTTGAAAAACTTTCAAGCCCAAATCAAGAAAATAGGAAGGGATAAGCATCAAATATCAACCCAAACAACTTCACAAACCAAAGTGCAAACCCTGGAAAGGACCTCTACAAAACAAGCTGCAAACATTTGATGAGAAAAAGGAAAAAAACCTCAAAAAAGGAGATCAATGCTCCCTAACTCAAGGGAATAGAGTGCTACAATAATCTGTAAATCACTGCAAGGGAGCACTTATTATAGATCAGTGCTCTGATATGGCCTACAAGGGGGCGTTTATCTTCCCAGAAACTCAAAAACAGAGCCAAAACATGTAGAAAAACTCACCCAAAATTCACAGAACTTGGTGAAATTGTTAGTGAAGATGGGAGAAAGGTAACGGATCATAATCACATAGAAAAAATGATCTAAAAGGTGGGAAAAGGGAAGGTACAATCCAAGGAAATACAGATCGATGTCGATCCCCAGTGGAGTCGTCAATTTCTGTTGTAGAAAAATTCCCCTGCGGACAGGTGAATGTCCTCTTGGATCTTAGACCCCTATGACCAAGACAGAATAATGCTAACTTTGAACACTGGCATTCTTTTAAATGTAGCTAAAATATTCAAGGGAAAAGAGGAAGAAAGTATGAGTACCTTTTTCTAAGGTTTTTCGTCGCTCGGTCTGGGTTGAACTTGATCTTCAAGTCCTTTAATGAATTCTACAATCCAATAGACAACGAAGACAAAACATACTTCCTATTCTACCAAGATTAGTTTAAAACTAGATTCATCAAAAGAGACAAGCCCATGCAAATGTACACAAACTTGAAGGAAACAGGCCAAGCATATGCATTAATGAGAACTCAAAAGAGATACTTACAAAACGTAGATGAAGTCACAGTAGCCTCTTCGAGTCCTCCTCATCCAACCCTTGCACAAAGCTCCCAAGACCATAGGTTTGATACCTCAAATTTTCTTCTCCTATATCCATGGAAATCCCTCATTATATATGATTTGGAGGCTTAACCACCATGGAGAGGATCACTCATCAGATCCACTAAAAGGGATCTCTAAGATATTTAGGGAGAAAATATCTCTTAAGGATTTTAAGGAGGAAATATCTCTCAAGGATTTTAAGGAGGAAATATTTCAACCATCCATGAGATCCTCCACCTTCCCTAAAAAATAGGAAACCAAATGTGAGGTGGATTCTCACACTTAATTTTTTTTTTTCATGAATATTAATAATAATTCATGTGCACTTTGTATTTTGGCCTTCATGTAATATATCCCTCCTCCACATTGACTAGGGATTGTGACATAGGTTATTCCATGGTGTCAAGGTGTATAAGACACTTATATGACACTTACGAAACTTAGGGCGAGGTACCTAGGTGTGAAAAATTCATGTTCAACAATAATGGCTACAGACTTAGTATACCCCCATATATGTGCATTTACTTAGTAGTAAATGTGGAAAATATGAAACTCTATGAGCCTTTCATGTTGGACCAAGAAACTGATGAGCAATTCTTATCTACTATAAAGGACTTAGGACTAGAAGCTCAAGTAGAGTTAGTATAAGATACAATTTTAAATAAGAATTCTAGAACCACCAAATAAGGGTAGCATGAAATCTAGCAGGTTGGGTTGAAAGGACAACTTCTAGGAAAATCCAAGTGGTACTCGAGGGAGAAGGTAGAGGGAAATTTTCCTCACCTCCTTCAGTAAAATATTTTGGGGGCCAAAAACCTCCATAAATGGGGAGATATGATCTAGAATGGATCTTTGTATAATTTTTCATCTATTTTGTTACCTTCTAGGTAGAAACTTTGGAGCTAGTGGCTTGTAGGGCCCATTTAGGGCAAGGTCCCACCTTGGAAATTTAGGGTCTAGAAACTTACAGATCTTGTTTAAGGCCCTAAATAGACATTTTAGGGGTCAAAACTTTGTAAACAAATCTCACAACCTCTCAACATTTCTTTACACTTAAGATATCTTTCAAATGGTGCAAATATCACCTCAATCAAAGTTTGTATGTGGAAGTCATGCATCCTAAAATTCGACCTATTGAGCACCATGATACCAAGGGGATGCCACATAAACTCACATTACTCACACATGTTGAGTTAGCCACATGTGGACTTTCAAGAATATTTTAGAGGGTCCAAAACCCTAACCCTAATCAAGAGTTGAGGCATGCAAAAACCCTAACCCTAACCTTAGATGGTTATCATGCCATATTAAATACTAGCCTATAGGAAAGGAAGGGGTTCCATTCTTATTTTATTTTTTATTGTTCCATGTTGAGAAAATAATTTATGAGTGGGATACTAAAGCATAATAGAGGAAGTAGAAAATCATGTAGCATCCATTTAGGCCATAGTGTCCACAGAAACTCCATAGTGAGTGCACTTTCTTTGTAATTGCATTCTAGAACTAAGAAGAACATAGAAAGGCATAGGCCTCACCTTCTAGTTGGGTTTTTCTCATATTATATTTTTCCTAGGGTACATCTCATGTTCATTGTGTGGATGGTGTGTTATTTGCTATATTCTTTCATTTAATTTCCAATTTATTTCAATATTTTGTGTGCTTAACTAGTATTATTAAATTTGAAATCTAAAGTAAAACATTGCATAGTAAGAGATTTCAAAATATTGTTAAGATCTGTTGTGACAAATTGTTATAGTGAAATATCCATGATAGTTTAAAAATCAATGGAAGTAATTTAACAAACTTGATACTATGAAACGACATAGCACAAAAAACACTACAAAAAGGACCAAAGAATAACGTATGGAACATCTAAAAAATTGAAATGCTAAAAAAACTTTAAAAATGATATCCAACATCCAAAACATCAATGCATTAGTCACTCATAGTTGTAATATATTTGATAAGTATTCAAGTGACAAGGGATTAAGTCAGGCTTATAGGAATCTTATTCAAGCATACTGTAACAATGGAAAACATCAATATATATGAGACTTTTTTAGGGTAGATAAAAGACCAAACAATGATATGCATCACATCACAGCTACAACATAAAGCAAGAGAAGCACCAATCATTAGGGATTGCATAATTTAATTTAATATAAAATATAAACAAAATAAATAAATAAGGAATACCTTTGACTCTAAAGGAGCCATGACATGCATAGGTGATAAGGCGATGCCTTTCTATAGAGTGCACCTTTTCCATGGGGAATACAAAATAATGACCTTCAATTGTGACACTTTCGATGTATGTGGAAGGGATAATCCTTCTCGTGCACTCATAGATGAATGATTTCCCACATACAATGTTTGTTGAATTCTTTTAATGGGAGTTCATTGTAAAGGACTGCAAAGGGAAGTTAGGTATGTGGAAGGGAAAATTTTAAGGGCCCATACGTATAATAAAGTGTAGAAACCTTGGTAAATCTTATAGATTCTTAAAAAACCTCCCATAAAATGTTTGGTGTTTGTTGTAAAAATATTTAAATGTCTATGGATTTTGTATAGTTTCTATAAAATTATGGTGATTTTTAGAGTAAAATACTTTTATCCTATAGAACTTGGCTGAATCATTTTAGAAAAAATGGAAATGGATGAGATGTTTTTTGGAAGAAAACATGGAAGATTATCACATGGGTGAAATTTAGCCCCTAAGATTTTCTCTAGCTTGTGGGTTACAATGTGTTCCTTTCTGGTGATGGTAGCTTGTGCGTTGAAGAAAAAATTGAATTTCTAGGGAACCTATATAGACAACCTTACAATCTACAAACAAATATCTGTGTACATGGGGCTGGGAATAGAGAAAAAAGGAATCAACTATGGAATCACAATCACATCTTGTAAAATACATTATTAAACAAACCTCTAACATCATTCTCTTGAAATTGATAACAATAGTCATATTACTAACTTTTATTTCTATTACCTTTCAGTTGATGTGTACCTAGGAATATTGGGGATGGATTTTTCATGGCTCTATAACCATTAGGTTTTTCAAGAAGAGAATGTTTTTATGAAATATGTCCATAACTAATGGTCGATGGAATCTTTGTATTAGACATTGCCAACCCTTTCCCTACATTTCCCTCATTATCGTCAACTTGGCTCATGAATGGGGAATAAATTGTGATCCTTGATTCCTAGGTAGTTGAAAGATAGACATTTGAAGTAGGGAATCTAGTGGTTACTAGCAGGATATGCATGTTCATTCTATCAGAACTAACAAGTGGGGGATCAATGTTACAACACGTAACAAACCAACACCACATAAGACCTCATAATTGGAGAAACCTTATGCAAGCAATGACCAAATCACACACACAGGTTATGTCCAAAGAAGAGTCCAAATGAAATTCAAATAAGTTACTAAATAAACCTGAGCAATAGATATTCCCAAAACCTAAAAAATGAAAGCCCCCATGAAAAATCACATTGTTTTACTCAGGTGCTACCATAAAACAACAAATTGAAATAAATTACCATGCAAATATTTACCACCATTCTAGTTGTAGTGAATTCTTCTTTGTAGCAATTCAAACCTTTCATTAATTCACTTTTTTTAATCTTGATTTGGTATCAAGAATTGGGAATAATATTGTGCATGCGACACCTCTAGGTAGAAAAAAACCTCAAAACTTATACAAATCAAAGCAATGCTCATATAGCTTGAGAAATAGAAAAAACCCATCATGCAACCCATTGGGTCATTCCACTAAGTCTCTTATGGCCCATTTTCTATATGAAAAGAATCAGGATGAAGGGAAGCTTAGCAACAATTTTACCTTTGAATAGAGAATTCAACAAGTCAAAGACAATGACAAGTAATTAGGTCATTATGCCTCAAAACTTGAACCTGGAGAATGAGAGATCACAGTTGGATTCTTTTAGGTTGGTTTTGAAGATGTCCTTTTTTTTCGGTCTTCGATTTCTTGGTGGAGGGGACAAAGGTCTTTAGGGTTTCTAATTTTTTTCTTGTTCTACAGATGGTTGAGGAGAGGGAATTGGGGGCTTTGTAGAGGAGGGTTTTGTAGAGGAGGAGCCATGATATTCCTTCACATATATACATTGATGATATGGACATTGATAGAAATATGAAGTTCTCTCCATGTTGAAATGAGGACAATGAGAAGACTAGCCCCTCATCTATCTTGCAAATATTATGATATTCCCTTTGTTTGTCAAAGTCTCTTAGACCAACTCGAGGAAACCTCTATATAGCTCAAAATCATCAAACTACATAAAACCCTTCAAGAAGGAAAATGACAACCATGTGAATAGTTTGAAGATCATACAACAACTATAGAAGGAAAGTGAAAGATCCACAAATGCACAACTCACTAACATTTGTTTCTTTTGCTTCTGCTTAGTTTATGGATTGCTTGAGGCGCACAAATAATATTGACTCCATTGGATCATGCATTGTCAAAGAATCCTTAATTTATAGTGCTGGAGGATTTTAGATCTTCATAATACATTTTATGGGAAAACCATAATTATGGAAGCAGAAAGATGAAGAATATCGATAAATTCAAGGCCATAATCGAGTGGAATGAAAGGAACCTTCCTAATCAACAAATGTTGATTTTCTCAATAAAACAATGAGAGTTCATTGCACCCTTACATATTATCATATTCATGGTATTCATGGGGCATCGACTCTATCCTTGGCGCATCATTTTCATGTAGGGGTTATAATACGTGGAACAATGACTTCCTCAAAGGCATTACATGTTAGCCATCCCAAAGGTGTTGGAAGGGAAAATCTTCAACTTCTCATTCCTTAAAGAGAGCATTTAAAACATACCATCCTGATACCAATTTGTAACATCCCTAGCCACCAACAGTGTCAGGCAATGCCACTACTCAACTTTGACTTAGCTGTGATACCAAACTGTAATGTCCCCGACCATTCAACAGGCTGAGTAACACTACCACACAGAACATTCACATATAAATATATAACGTGCTTTTTAATCGAAATAAAACACATAACACAGAGTTACTGCTACCATATAGATTCAAATGAAATAGACATTAATTCATATACACAACGGAATACATGATAACATTCAAGCATCACAAAACATGCATAAAATACATAATTAAGCACATAAATGATACTTATTTTTTAGCTAGAGTAAATCCACCAACTGCGTGCCGACCTTCCACGAACCTCTCAGCCTTAGACCACACTGTTCATCACGCTCAATAGTGGGTCACCCTTGAGCTAGGACTAAGCTCCACCCAAGGTAAGGAAATCCTAGACTAGGCTAAGGTTATAGGAAAACTACACAGTGCAACCGAAAGGATTATCTTCAGGAGCCTTCTTAGGCCCACTACTCACGGACTCTCATTCCCCACATACCTGTTCCACCCGGGAGTATACACCTTCACTGTCACACAGTCCATCAGCTACTTCACCTCCCTCTCAGGGTATCGGCAATAGGTCGGATCAGGAATTCTTAGAGCTCTGTAGCTGGTGCTAGACTCTCTCTAGAAGAAAACCACTTCCCAGCAACTCTCTCTCCAAGAGCCTTCTTACGCCCACTACTCACGAAATCTTATTCCACACATGCTTGTTCCACCCGGGAGTATACACCTTCACTGTCACATAGTCCATCGACTGCTTCACCTCCCTCTCAGGGTCTCGACAACATGCCAGATCATGAATTCTCATAGCTCTGTAGCTGGTGCTAGACTCTCTCTGGGAGAAAACCACTTCCCAACAAACTCTCTATCCAGGAGAGAGATACTCACAGGCTTGACAACCTACCTCTTCAACCATGGGCTTGACAACCCGCTTCTTCAACCAGTTTCCACTCAATTCCCGCAAGGTAAAGATAACAACAACAACAACAACATTCGATTAACTCATGGGTGACAACAGCAACAACAAATTGGGTATATACATCCAAAAATGAAAACAGTCCACACTAAGACAAAACATAGCTTAGGAATTCATAGGGTGCTTGGAATTCATAGGAAACACGGCTCAGTCCACGGGTTTCAGGGTACGTGACAAGGAATCAACGCAGAGGTCAATCATGGAGGTTTCAAGTTCAAACATCGGATGGAAGAATGGTGGGTGAACTTAGGCGGAGGATGGAAGAATGACCCACGAACCCCCAACATAGCTGACACTTTATCTTTTAACTACATGCACCCAGGTTGACAATTGTCTTCCTAGAGCTGCACACATTCCCTTTTGCACACGTTCATTTTCAAAGAATTTAGGACAACACTTGGTCAATTGTCCACCTTAGCCTTTAGGAAATAATAATAAATTATTATCCCCTTTAGAGGTAAGCCGCCTAGATTATCCCCTAGGCCCACACACTTATCCTCCTCCCTTACCCAACCTTGTGGAAGCTTAGTCCCCCATCACTCTTTTTTCGTGGTCGGTCTGCACGCAACGATGTTTATATTTTATTAATGATCTGCATAGTTACATATACAAAATCAGGCTCTTGGCCTTTATCACTTAGGATCTCTGGCCTAATAAACACATAAGCCCACCAACTTATCAACACTCGGCTCACCAGCCTACAAAACATGTTTACAATTTATAAATAAAACTGGGGCTCATCCTTGGGGGTATTACAATCCCCTCCCCTTATTTTTGCACTGTCCTCAGTGCAACTCTTTACACAACATCAACAAGATTTTCAAAACCTTCAAAAAAATGTGGGTATTATGCCCGCATAACATCCTCATGCTCCCATGTCACGTTCTCAGAACCGTATCAGGTCCACTGGACCTTTACAATCCCTATGGCTCGATTCTGGAGTTGTTTGCTCTTCCGATCCAATATGCGCATCGGATGCACTTGCAAGACGCCTTCTTGCTCTACCTGAATCACATTCCAATCAATAACATGATTAGCATCAGGTATATATTTCTTAAGCAATGAAACATGAAACACATTATGTACCGTCATGGATGCAGGCAATGCAAACATATATGCAATGTATATATATATATATGTATGTATGTATAAACAGACAATTCTAATAACATTATAACCTATATACAAGAAACACAACATACAATGAATAGAGAATTTCATATTTATACATATATATACATTGTATATATGCTTGCATTGCCTGCATCCATGATGGTACATAATGTGTTTCATGTTTCATTGCTTAATAAATATATACCCGATGCTAATCATGTTATTGATTGGAATGTGATTCAGGTGGAGCAAGAAGGCGTCTTGCAAGTGCATCATGTGCGTATATTGGACCAGAAGAGCAAAAAGCTCCGGAATCGAGCCATAGGGCTTGTAAAGGTCCAATGGACCTGGTACGGTCCTGAGGACACGACATGGGAGCATGAGGATGTTATGTGGGCAGAATACCTGCATCTTTTTGAAGATTTTGAAAATCTTGTTGATGTTGTGTAAAGAGTTGCACTGAGGACAATGCAAAAGTAAGGGGAGGGGATTGTAATATCCCCAAGGACGAGCCACAGTTGTATTTATAGATTGTAAACATGTTTTGTAGGCTGGTGAGTCGAGTGTTGATAAGATGGTGGGCTTATGTGTTTATTAGGCCGGAGAGCCTAAGTGTTAAAGGCCAAGAGCCTGATTTTGTATATGTAACTATGCATATCACTAATAAAATATAAACATCGCTGTGTGCAGACCAACCACGAAGAAAGAGTGATGGGGGACTAAGATTCCACAAGGTTGGGTAAGGGAGGAGGCTAAGTGTGTGGGCCTAGGGGCTAAGTTAAGGGGCTTACCTCTAAAGGGGATAATAATTTATTATTATTTCTTGAAGGCTAAGGTGGACAATTGACCAAGTTTTATCCTAAGTTCTTTGAAAATGAATGTGTGTAAAAGGGAACACACGCAGCTCTAGGAAGACAAGTGTCAACTTGGGCCCATGCAGTTAAAAGTTGAAGTGTCAGCTTTGTTGGGGGTTCATGGGTCATTCTTCCATCCTCTGCCTAAGTTCGCCCACCATTCTTCCATCCGAAGTCTGAACCCGAAACCTCCATGATAGACCTATGTTGATTCCTTGTCATGCACCTTGAAACCCATGGAGTGAGTCGTGTTTCCTGTGAAGTCCGAGAACCCTGTAAATGTCTGAGCCTTGTTGTGTCTTAGTGTGGACTATTTCCATTTGTGGATGTCTATACCCAATTTCCTATTGTTGCTGTCACCCGTGATTTAACTGAATGTTGTTGTTGTTGATGTTATCTTTACCTTGCAGGAATTGAGTGGAAACTGGTTGAAGAAGCGAGTTGTCAGGACCATGGTTGAAGAGGCAAGTTGTCAGGCCTATGAGCAACTCTCTCTAGGAGAGAGAGTTTGTTGGGAAGTGGTTTTCTCCCAGAGAGAATCTAGCACCAGCTACGAAGCTTTGAGAATTCTTGATCTGGCATGTCGCCGAGACCCTAAGAGGGAGGTGAAGAAGCCGATGGACTGTGTGATAGTAAAGGTGTATACTCTCGGGTGGAACATGCATGTGGGGAATGAGAGTTCGTGAGTAGTGGGCGTAATAAAGCTCTTGGAGAGAGAGTTGCTGGGAAGTGGTTTTCTTCCAGAGAGAGTCCATCACCAGCTATGAAGATCTGAGAATTCATAATTTGACTTGTTTTCGAGACCCTGAGAGGGAGGTGAAGCAACTAATGGACTGTGTGACAGTGAAGGTATGTACTTCCGGGTGGAACAGGCATGTGGGGAATGAGAGTCTGTGAGTAGTGGGTGTAAGAGGGCTCCTGAAGAGAATCCTTCTGGTTGCACTGTGTAGTTTTCCTGTAGCCTCAGTCTAGTCTAGGATTCCCTTGCCCTGGGTGGAGCTTAGTCCTAGCTTGAGGGTGACCCACTACTGAGCGTGATAAGCAACGCGGTCTAAGGCTGGGAAGTTCATGGAAGGTCTGTACGTAGTTGGTGGATTTACTCCAGCTAGAAGATAAGTATCATTTATGTGTTTAATTATGTATTTTATGCATGTTTTGTGATGCTTGAATGTTATCATGTATTATGTTACGTATATGAATTAATGTCTATTACATTTGAATCGATATGGTAGCAGTAACTCTATGTTATGTGTTTTATTTCGATTAAAATGCATGTTATATATTTATATGTGAATGTTCTGCGTAGTAGTGTTACTCGACCTGTTAAATGGCCAAAAACATTACAGTTTGGTATCACAACTATATCTAAATCTCAATATCTCTCATCCTCCTATTTAAATCTCAATATCTCTCATAATCTCAATATCTCTTAACTAAAGATTTTCATTGAGAAGAGATCATATTATACTCTAGTGTTACATAAAGTATATCACATATATTTCACAACAAACCTACACCCTCTTTGTCGATTCAACATTACCCGGACCTCTACCAACACCTCTTCATGCATGAATTAACTCCCCCTAAACTCCCAATTATTTGATAACATTTTGCACTAAATGTTTTTTTATTGTTTACTTTACAAGCCTTGAGCAAAAATATCTTGAAAAAATAACCACGGTTTAGGAGTAAAGATGCACTCTTTATAAAACCATGGTTATAGAATTTCAACTTTGCTACCATGATTGTCCACATCACTTGGGTTCAATTGTCAAATCTTCCCATCTATCAATGGATTCTACCAATCTAGAAAAACATTGAAAATATATTACATAGATTTATTAAATGAGATTTAAATTGGATCACCACATGAAAATATATTAGATGGATTTCTTAAATGAGATTTAAATTGGGT
>ML844152.1:0-10817 GCA_009831015.1 Picea engelmannii | reverse complement strand
TTCGTGCAGCAGGGAAGGCGCTGGTAAAAGACTAGGAAATAGCTACTACAGGAATGAGATTCCTGGCAATCTACTGGAATCGTGACTGCAAGGTGGCTGCGATGTAAACGTTGCAGTAATAAACAAATCCACCGCTACAAGATTGAAACTCGCTACAGGATTGAAACCATCCACTCGCTACAGGGTTGAACTCACTACAGGATTGAAACTCTCTACAGGGTTGAACACAATAGTTTAACACGATTAGGGCGCGCTAAGAGGAGAACCATTCACATAAGATTGAACCCCAACGGAGAGGTGAAATTCCAAATGAAAAGAATTTTGAAGGAGGTTTCTCAGTCCTAGAAGGAAACAGTTCACAGGATAAATGAAATTGATATGCCAAAGACTCATCCCAAGAGGAAAATGTTATCTAAGGGAGTGATTGTATATCTACGATTGATGCCTAAAAAGGGAGTGCTTGCGTCCCTCCCTTCGAAGGTAAATATTCATGTTTCCAGTGAGGTCGTCGACGGATTAGATGTGATAGAAAAAAAATAATGCAACTATGAAGCTGAAAACTACCATGAATTGTTTCAACAACTAAAACACCTAACACGACCATAAATCTGTATTCACTACAAGGATTGAGAACATAATCGTGTTAGAAGAAGGATCTGAATTAGAGAGCAGAAACCATACTGAGTCTATCCTACGCTGGACTACATACTAAGCACAACACTCTAAAAGGGATCGCCCAAAATGACACACCAGTTCCTTAGTGTGTGGCGATCTCAAAACTCAACCAGAGACTCTATTTCCCATGGAAGGGAGAGACAACAACAACTATTTTGCGCATAAAATGAATGAATCCAACATCACATTTAACAAAAATTTAGGCTGCGCGCATGGAGGATGAGAAGAAAAAACCATTCACATCAAACATAAAAGAATTCTTCAACTAAATCATGATTCTACTGATCGTTTTAACACTAAATTTGAAAGGATCAACATCACATATAACATAAATTTTAATCCACGATTGTCAATTAGGAAATCATATAAACAAACCATTTACATTAAACTATAGTGGAATCATTACAAGTTAAAATCAATAGAACACCGTAACTGATGGCGCATAATCATGTACCACTCTCCCGGATGGCGCATAATCATGTACCACTCTCCCGCCATCTCCCGCTCGCTAACCGTTGAGAACTCACCGGTACCTCCCAACCAACGCTAGGTGTACTCTTCTTCCCCTTGAGCCCCTCGAGCCACAAAGGGGCCACACACAGAAACTAGAGAAGGCTAGCTCCCAGATCGTCTCGCAAGATCAAGCTACCACTCGTTATTCGAGAAGGGTATCCCAACTTCTACAAGAAAAATCGGTCAAGAGTAAAATCCGACAAAATAACCTTACGCATACCACACGTGATCCTTTCTTCTCCTCCGCCATTTCTTTTATAGAGTTTTCTTAGTGAATTCTTGCCAAAACCCACATTAAATTCACTTTATTAAAAATTTGTTTGGAAAAAATTCTCCCCCATACACTTGTCACCTTATCTCTTTGTTGCACCAGAAATTTATTTAATTAATTAATTTAATTTGACAATTTCCCTCGCTCACCTAAAAGTGTTCCTAAAAACGCTCCTCGATGTCCCTTTATTCCCTTACATTCCCTTAATGAATGATGTATTTCTTAAAGCTTAGTTGAGTTCGAAATTAGAAAGTTCTCTAGGCTAGATTCCCTCCTATGTTTCACATTCCTTTTGTCTTTAAGTTTCCCTTTTTGGTCTAAGTTGTAATTTATAAGGTTTTGTACTTAGCCACCATTAATCTTTTTAAATAATTTAATCATTGAATTTTTATTTTTTTTTCAAATTTTTATTTTCATCCCCAGTTTTTTCATTCCCCCCTTAGAATTTGCATAATTAAATTTTAGTTCTCCAGACCTATTTAGACCTAGGATTTGAATTCTTTAGGCTCAACATAAATTGTTATTAAGGGGAAAAATTTATAATTATTAATCTTTAATTATGAAATCATTCATTTTAAGGTTGACGAAGTCCTAAGGAGACATAGTTTTCCAGGTACTAGGTTCATTAACTTACAAGTGTTAAAATCGCGACGTGCCCTTAAAGACGCACTACATGCTCTAAGGGTGCCACTCGCCTACATTCATGGTTTATTTACACGACGTGCCCTTCAAGACGCACTACGTGCTCTAAGAGTGTCACTCGCTTTTTGACTGATTTTGGTAGACGTCAAACCCCTGGAGTCAATGCTCCATCAGGTGACCTTGTGGGAGATTAAGGGCCTCTAAGGAATAAGGACCCTTTCTTATTACACACCCTTTAGAATCATTGTGAGTGACTTTCAGAGTCTTCCCTCACGACATCGTGGATCTCTCGAACTAGGTAATCATTAACCTACAGTTTGAGCCACGATGACAGTGTTAGTAGGCTGTGGCAGGGATGCTACCACACCTCTCCCTCAATATATATGATTGTTGTGCATGACCTCTTTACTCCTAATGTGATTTTGGTTAGCAATCTATCATCATCCTGCATCCATCAACGAAATGTGTCAGCAATAAAAAATCAACATCATAATATACTAGTCATATGTCACATATGCAATATCAAAAACACTTCAACCATAACAGTCCACTCTCTAACTCGATCCAGAGTCCAAGGAGTTCCATTGATGCCATTGGCATCCTCAAACGGTCCAGATTCTTGCACACTTAGGAAAAACCAGTCAATAGTACCTTTCGATATAAACATAACAAAATAACATATCATCATATCCACAACATCTCATAATCATAATCAAAATAATCAATAATATAATGAATTGAACCACTTGCATGCAAGGGTCCTCAAAGAATTAGTACAATCAGGTGTACGCAAGATCAGAATGTTACATACACCCCCTCTTGTTTCAAACATCGTTCTGAAGTTTCACAGTATATAAGTTCCAAAACAAAGTATCTAACAATATCTATATGTCTAGCTATCAACCAAAAATTGAAACTGTTGACGCATATCATATGCGTCCTTCCAGGTCATCGAGTGCAGACTATAATTGTCCCACTAGATCTTGAGCTGATCGACTGTTGGACGTTGTAGTTGTTGAATGCAATGGTCCAAAATGCATATTAGCTCTGTCATGAGCGCACCCTCATTTGATACTTGCAATAAACTCATATCAATCACATGTGTAGGATCACTAAGATAATGTTTCAAAACAGATACATGAAAAACATCATGCATACGCCTCAAAGATCTAGGAAAGGATAGTCGATAGGCCACGGGCCTAATGCAACCCCCCTAACCTCTTGGGGATTCTGTGACATCTCGGTCTTGGATATTCAATTTACTTGATCTGAATTAGCTCTTAGGGCCTTCAAAAAGACCTGAACAATGACACATAGGTCCCATTGATGTTACCTTTAGGTTCGAGTCACCCACAACCTAACTCTCCGGTTCTTTGGAAACACTAATTCGTGAGTACTAGCTCCCATAATAGACCTTTTCTCCTATGTGACCATGGGTTGTGACCATGGGTCAACCCTTCGTAACATTGTGCTTTGGAAATATCATGACCTCTGTCTTTAGTTCTTTTTGAAATGCTTTCCTCTGAATGCACAGATCTCTTCCGCGTGTCCACTTGGATCTGACGGTCCATCTATATTTTGGGTTTCATGACTTCACAAAATTTCACCTACTCCTCACGCAACTTCTTTGGACCTCTATCCCCTGGATTTCTCTAATTTTCTACCACGTTTCCTCCTTGCATCCAACAATCAAGATCACTTTGCGAATTCACGACTTCGACGATCCCACTTCTCGACACTTTAAAAACTCTGAACTTCGAACTACCCAAATGCTTCATGACTAACCCTCATGCAACTTCTCCCATATCTAATGGTATGGAATGATCCCAATACCTCCTAGAAGAATATTGCTTGATAACTTTGGGAAACCTTAAAGGATTTCTCCCTTTGAATATTTCTCACCTCTCTCCCTCCTGAGCTTGTCTTTTTCAAACTTTTTCCTCCCTAGAGTTCTTTCTTCAACACTTAGTCGAATTCCAGTCTATAAATGCCCTACAACAGGTTCTCCTCCACAACTTAGCTTCTATGTGGATGAGTTTCACTACTCCTCTTGAGCTTCTGAGTCAGAAGACTCCAATGCACACTCCTTGCAGACAATATTCACACTTTGAATGTAAAGATCCAAGTTTACCTTATTGGAATTGCTTCTCACCAATACTCCGAACTTCTTTAGAATGACTCCTTCAATACCCAGATAAGTATTGATTATGTGCACACCTTGCGACCAAAATCCTTCAACTTAACCTCTTGAAGGAAACTGTGCATTCCTTGCAGTAGTTTTCAAAGACTCCCTAAGTTCCTCCTGAACGATACGAAATTGAGCAAGGTTCCTCCTACATGCAGTCTTAAACTATCTTTGCACCCCTTTCCGACACTATACACTCCTTACATACAAAATTTTCACGTTACCTCTTCTGAGATTATGAGTTGAAATAGACTCTTTCAACGCACTCCTTGCGAACACTATGCACACTTGCACTTTCTTGTAGAAGAGAAAAAATTGAAAATTATTTAAATCCTCACAAATTCATACATTCAACCATGTAAATGAATTCATACATAAAAACAAGAAAATAACATAGAATTGCAAGTAAACAGAAAGTCTACCATTCATTCATTCAGATAGACACAACAACACCAGACATTTGGAACAATGTTCCTCTATTATATTCATTCAAATGAAAATGTACATGGGCTCATACAAGACTCTGATAAGATTCAACAACTTCTACAAAAACTATATCAATAACTTCAGTAACAACTATCGACAGTCTATACAATAGATTTAACAACCTCTTCTGGGAAACAACAAAAATATTTATACAAGAGGGGCTCTTCGATCCTTTCCCTCCAACTACTCTAGAGCCATCCTATCGAAATAAAACCATTCAACTACTTAGGATTTATTACAATAAATATTTGTGACAGACAAATAAGATCAAACACATTGAATCTGTACTGCACACAACATCATTAAAATAAAATACATCCTCCAACAATCTCATGTGATCATCCAACTCCAAAACATTAAATATTTATGTGATATGCCACTTTAAAATTTTAAAATTCATTTCAAAATGCGCGTTAGGCACTTATTTGTCCTCCACTCACGCTTTGTTGGTGATACTCCTGCATCATACTCCTCTGGCTGAAAAATTCATGGAATCATGTCCATGAGTTCCTACACTGACCTTCCATGCTTCTGAATATCCACTTCGTTTACCCAACTGGTGTCTTCTATTGGGCATCCTTTCCACTTTACCAAATACTCAAAATATGTCTTTCTTCTAGTCTTCTTACCAATTCATCGATCTACGACTTATCTGCTACAGGCATATGATCTTTCCACTGAATCTCTTTCTGATCTTCTGATCCTCTGGTTTCATCTTCCCTATAAGGATATAGATCTGCAATGTTGAATATGGGTGATATACCCACATGCTCTGACAACTCTATCTCATAAGCATTCTCATCAAATTTTCTTAGGATCTTACATAGTCCTATCTTCTTCAACTTTAGTTTATTATATGTTCCTCTTGGGAACCTCTCCTTCCTAATATGTGCTAGAACTTGATCTCCTACTTCAAATTGAAGTTTCTTCCTATGTTGATCAACTCTGTGTTTATATTCATTTTTGTTGCTCTACAACTGCTCTTTGAATTGATTATGAAGCTCCTTAATTTCTGCAACAAAGAGTTTGGCTCTAGCACTTCTAAATTAAATTTGATCTAGATATGTTAACGCTGAAAATCCCCTTGGATTCATTCCATAAACTATCTGAAATGGGCTCTTTCTGGTACTTTTGTTTACTGAGTCATTGTATGCAAACTATGCTTTTGCTAGAATCTGATCCCACTGACTATGATGTTCAGTGACCAAACTTCTCAACAAATCCCCTAAACTCTAATTCACCACCTCAGTCTGTCCATCTGTTTGAGGTTTATATGTAGAACTAAAGGATAGTTCCATTCCTAGTTTCTTCTACAATGCTCTCTAGAAATGACCAACAAACTTGGTATCTCTCCGTGAAAAAATAATCCTGGGTAATCCATGAAGTCTCACAACTTCCTTGAAACACAAGTTAGCAGCGTGTGTTGCATCAATGGTCTTCTAGAATGGGATAACGTGTGTCATCTTTGAAAATATATCAACTACCACAAATATGTAATCACTTCCTCTTTGCGTTTTTGGCAATCCAAATACGAAATCCATGCTTATTGCATCCCAAGGCCTCTCTGGAATAGGAAATGGTTGATACAACCAAGTATTCTGTCTCTTTCCCTTTGCATACCGGAAATTTTTACATATGTTCAAAAAATTATTCACCTCTTCCCTCATACTTGGCCAATAGTACGAACTTTCCAACTGTGCAACCATTTTTTCATGGCCAAAATGTCCGGCTAGACCTCCACTATGCTTTTCCTTGAGAAAATTCTCTCTCATAGAGCATTTTGGTATGCACAACTGGTACCCTTTAAAGAGAAACCCATCCTGAATCAGATACTCTATCCACTGATTTATGTCTCTAAGAATGAGATTTGTACACGCTTCATATGCCTCTTTGAAAATATATCATCACGATACATCTCCTTAAGTTGTTCAAACCCTAAGGTTTTCACTTGGAAGTCCTGCAGAATCAAACACCTCCTACTCAATGCATCAACAACCTTGTTAGCATTACCAAAAATATTTTTAATGAAAAAAGTGAAAATATTCATAAACTCTATCCACTTAGCATGTCTTTGATTCAACTTCTCTTGTCTAGTTATGAATTGTAAAGCTCGATTATCGCTATGCAAAAAAAACTCTTTTGGAACAAGATAGTGCCTCCATTTCTTCAAGGCTTGAATTATGACATAGAACTCTCTATCATATGTGGATTAATTTCTCTTAGTATCATTCAAATTCTCACTCAAATATGCAACATGCCTATTATCTTGGCTCAATACTACTCCAATTGCAACTCCACTCACATCACATCTCACTTGAAATGTGTTCCCGAATCTGGCAAGACTATAATCAATTGTTCTGTTATCTTATCCTTCAATATATTGAAGCTTTTCTCAACCTCTTCTATCCATTTAAAAGAATTATATCTTTTCTTCACCGTATCCATCATCTGTGCACCGATCTCACTGAAATTTCTAATGAACTTTCAATAGAAACTAGTTAATCCATGGAAGCTTATCACCTAAAATATACTCCTTGGTGACAACCATTCTATGATTTCTCTCACCTTTTCAGGATCCATGTTCAATTCATTCGAAGAGATCCAAAAACCCAAGAAAATGAGTTATGTCTTCATAAAAGAGTATTTTTTTAAATTTATCAGCAGCTTCTCCCGCTGCAACCTCCTCATCACTAATGTTAAGTGCCTCAAATGTTCTCCTTCAGTTTTATTGAAGACTAGTATATCATCCAGATATACAATCACAAACTTACCAATAAAATATTTCAACAATTCATTCATCAAACTCATAAAATTACTTGGGGAATTTGTTAATCCAAACGACATAACAATCCATTTGGTTGTTTTCGATTCATCACCTTCTCTCATTCTTATCTGGTGGTATCCACTTTTCAAATCTATCTTTGAAAAATAGTTCCCTCCACTCAAACAATCCATTAAGTCATCCATGCTTGGAAATAGAAATGTGTACCTAATGGTGATCTTGTTTATGGCTCTTGAGTCTGTACACATTCTCCATCCTCCATCCTTCTTCGGACTCAACAAAGTTGGTACTATGCATGGACTCAAGCTTTCTCTGACCAAACCTTTTTCCATCAAATCCTGGACTTGTCTCTTTACCACCTCATTCTCTTGAGGTGTCAATCTATACACTGCTTTGTTTGACAAACTTTCTCCAGGTATTAAGTCAATGTGATGGCTAATGCTCCTAATAGATGGAAATGAGCTTGGAAACTCATTCACTACTATGTCAGCAAAATTCTCCAACAGTTCCTGAACTTCCTCCGGAAGATCCTCCATAGAAGTACTTGTAAGGATAACCTTCTACTTCCTCACTACATTAAACTACATCTCCTCTCCCTTCTTAACTTCACTCAAGAATTCCTTCCCACTCATGAGAAGTATGCTCATGTTCGCTTGTTCCTTCACTTTATTTTCCTCAATCGGCAACAACATGTGTGTCCTACCATTATTCTCCAAAGTATAAGTATTTTTTCTCCCATCATGAATGAAATTCTTGTTATACTACCATGGTATTCCCAACAAAACATGACATACATCCATGAGAATCACATCAGATAGAATATCATCTCTATACCTTCTGATTTTAAATTCAACAAGGCATTGTTTAGTTGTCGTTACCTGATGACCCTTTTGCAACCATGAGACCTTATACGAACTTGGATGTGCATTTTTCTCCAGCTCCAATTTCTCGACCATCTTCGTGGATACTAAGTTATCATTGCTCCCACTGCCAATTATCACCTTCCATACTATGTCTTTAGTATTTCAAGATGTCTTGAACAAATTGTTCCTCTTCACTGGTTTTTCAACCTCTGGCTCTGGATTTAAGAGAACCTTCTTCTTCATCAAAGATATCCCAAATTTTGCACCCTATTCTTCAACATTTTTCTTCTGCACTTATGAAATGTGAGCTTCACCTCCTTATTTATTTCTCTCAAGACATTCCCAAGAAATGTGTCATGTCTTTCCACAGGCATAAAATTTCACTTCTCCTCCTCTACCTCTTCCTCTTCCTTGAGGAAAATAGTTTCTACCACCACTTTGTCTCCCTCGGGAACTTCCTCCTCTTTCAGAGTGACTATGTGGTTTCTCAACCTCACCTTTGGGATTTTGTGCCTTCTCATGGGCAATTCCCTTGCCCCTTTTTAAACTTATACCTCTTCTTCACTGACTCTTCTTTTGTTTAAACTTCTCCTCTACTTTCGGCATAATCTGATAAGAGTTCTCCATTTTCCTTAATCTCATCATGTCGATTTCGTCATGTATTTCATTTATCAAGTCGTTTATATACCTGAAATGTTTTTCCTCATATCTCTCTCTCTCTCTCTCTCTCTCTCTGTCCAACCCCGATGTTCAGTCTATAGAACTCCTTTGTGTACTCTTTGATTGTCATTCCTTTCTATCTCAGGTTCTGCAATCTCTTGAATAGATTTATCTGATAGTCCATGTGTTTGAATTTAGCCTTTAACTTGGCTACCATTCTATCCCAACTCTTAATCTTTTGTTTTCCTTTTCTTATTCTGCCAGCCTGCAGTTCATTTGACCACAGTGTTGCATGTCCTTTTAACCCCGTGACAATGTTTTTCACCTTTTTCTCCTCATCGGCATATTCATAGTAGAAATACTTGTCCATTGATCATATCCAATAAAGAAATTCTTTGACGTCCAAATTACATTCATACATTGGGATGTCTATTTTTTCTCTAGCTCCCAATTTCACAATAGCTTTCAGCAAGTGTTCTTTCACAACATCCTCTGCTACAACTTCTTCAACTTCCACTTCTTCAGACTCTGCATCAGTAACGTATCCAACATTAGGTGCTCTCCTTTGCGTTGTTTCCATGGCATCCAATATTTCTCGGAGTTCTCTCATCTATCGTTCCATAGCTCGATTTTCTACAGGTGGCTTTGCACGTCTCCTAGGTGGCATTGTGATGATGGATCTGATACCACTTGATGATATCAAGATATATTTCTCACCTCCTCTCTCCTTTACCTGTTGTCTGCAAGTAAATTTCTACTCTGATACCACTTGATGGTATCAAATAATATTTTTTGTCTATGCTCTACTACCTAAAAATAAAGTCAGGCGATGATACCACTTGATGCAGCTCCCCTACCCTCATGGGGATTCTGCGACCTCCCAGTCTTGGATCTTCAATTGACTCAAGCCAAATTATCACTTTAGGCCTTCAACAAGCCCTAAACAATGACACACAGGTCCTTTTGATGTTACCTATAGGTTTGAGTCACCTGCAACCCTGCTCTTTGATGCTTTGGCAACACCAATTCATGAGTAGTAGCTCCTATGTTAGAATTTTTCTCCTATGTGACCACGGGTTTTGACCATGGGTCATCTCTGCATAACTTCGGGCTTATGAAATATCATGACCTCCATCTTTGGTTATTTCTAAAATGATTTCCTCTGAGTGAGTGGATCTCTTCCACGTTTCCACCTGGATCTGACGATCCAACTATATTTCGGGTTTCACGAATTCATGAAATTTCACCTACTCCTCACGTAACTTCTCAAGACCCCTCTCCCCCAATTTTTTCTAATCTTATGCCATGTGTCCTCCTCTCTCTCTCTCTCTCTATCCAACCCCGATGTTCAGTCTATAAAACTCCTTTGTGTACTCTTTGATTGGCATTCCTTTCTGTCTCAGGTTCTGCAATATCCTGAATAGACTTATCTGATAGTCCTTGTGTATGAATTTAGCCTTTAACTTGGCTACCATTCTATCCCAACTCTTAATATTTTGTTTTCCTTTTCTTATTCTGCCAGCCTATAGTTCATCCCACCACAATTTTGCATGTCCTTTTAACCTCGTGACAATGTTTTTCACCTTTTTCTCCTCATCGACATATTCATAGTAGAAATAATTGTCCATTGATCGTATCCAATAAATCAATTCTTCAACATCCAAATTACATTCATACATTGGGATGTCTATTTTTTCTCTAGCTCCCAATTTCACAACAGATTTCAGCAAGTGTTCGTTC
>ML844151.1:38050-54470 GCA_009831015.1 Picea engelmannii | reverse complement strand
TTTGGTAGACATCTATAACCCCTGGAGTCAACACTCCGCCAGGTGAACTTGTGGGAGACTAAGGTCTCTAAGGAATAAGGCCCCCGCCTTATTGAGCGCCCCTTAGAATCATCGTGAGTGACTGTTACAGTTTGTCCTCACGGCATCGTGGATCCTCTCGAACTAGGTAATCGTTAACCTATAGTTCGAGCCACGGCGGGAGTGCTAGTAGGTTGTGGTAGGGCTGTTGTCCACACCTCTCCCTCAACCTCTCTAGAAATCATGTGTGGCCCCTTTACTCCATATGTGAGTCTGGTCGGCAAGCTATCATCAACCTGCATCATCAACCATCGTGTCAGAACGTCAACAACATATCATAAAATCAATATCATATCATCAAAACAAAGTAATATCACCGTAAATGAATCAACCCAAATAGCACACTCCCTGACTCAATCCGGAGTCCAAGGGGGTTCCACCGATGCCTCTGCATCCTCAAGGTCCGAAACCCTGCACACTCAATGAAACTGAGTCAATAACACCTGTCTACATCAAGTAGTAAAACATCACGTCGTCTATCAGAACGCATCATAATCAAGAATAAATGTATTAATATCAGAAAAGTCCAGATCACTTGTGAGCAAGTGTCCTCAAAGAATAAGTTTTGTAAGTGAGCCAGAGCGGGATGTTACAACTAGGAAATGCAATGGGAATGCTTATAATGAAAATGAGGCATCACATTTTTCAGCTAGTCAAAAGTTTGATTATAGTGCAAGCAATTTTATTCAGCATGTTCCTCATGAAAATCCTAAATCATAGGACTTTGAAGGCATCGATGATTAAGAGGAGGAATATGATGGTGATAAATCTATTCATCAATTTAATATTAATGAAAATAATAAAAATGTAGGTTCAAGTGGAGACTATGATCAATGTTTGAATGATTGGGATGAAAATTTTCCTCCAAGTGAGGAGTTTCAAGGTATTGATGCAACTTCCCAAGCTACCAATGACTATGAAAAAGAATTTCCCTCAAGTGGAAATTTTTAAAGCAGTGAATATGACTATGACAATGGTGGACACGCTTTCCCAAGTGTGGAATTTAAAGAAAACAATGTTGGTGATGATGAATTTCCTCCAAGTGACGATTTTGAAGGTACTGATGAAGATTTTCCTCCAAGTGGTGATTTCCAAGGTATGAATGAGGATGATGAATAACTCCCTCCAAGTGGAGATTTTAAAAGTAATGATGACGACTATGGCAGTTCTCGACAATCTTTCTCCAATGAGGAATTTAAAGGAAGCAATGTTGTTGATGATGATTTTCCTCCAAGTGAGGATTTTCAAGGTACCGAAGACGATAATGAAGATTTAACTCCATGTGAGGATTTTCAAGCCAATAATGAGGATCATGAATAATATCCCTCAAGTGGGGATTCTCAAAGTAGTGAATATGATTACCCCATTGGTGGAAACTCTTTCCTGGGTGATAAATTAAAAGGAAACAATGTTGATGATATTGATTTTCCTCCAACTGAGTATTTTCAAGAAAGCGATAAAGATTTTCGAGCCACTAAGTAGGATGGTGAAAAGTTTCACTCAAGCAGAGATTTTGAAAGTAGTGAATATGATTATGTCAATGGTGGACACAACATTGATGATGATTTTCCTCCAAATGAGGATTTTCAAGGTATCGATCATGATGATGAAATTTTTTCTCCAAGTAAGAATCTTGATAGCATTGACATTCTTATGGATGATGATGATTTTCCTTCAAATGAATATTTTCATGGAAGATCCAATGACATTGGTGAGGATTGTAATCATGTTTATAGTGATTTTTATATTTCTCTCGTGAATGAGATTATCAATGAAAATGATGGACGTAGGAATGAATATCATGTTCTCAATCATTCAACTATAAAAAATCAAGGTGATTGACATTCTCTAGTTCAGTCTCCTGACAAAGTTTTTCTTGATATTCCTTCTGGTGATAAGGAAGATCTTTATAGTGAGGATGATGAAATAGTGGATACATTGCAATGAAACATGTTTTCTAGGACCAAGACTAGACCTTTTTATATCAATCCAAATCATTCTAGTTATACAAGGTCTAGGAATGAATTTCTCACTAAATCAATTTCCATAATTGATTTGATTTCAAGTGAATGTTGTCAAAACAATTGTTTGAAAAGCATGGACTGCATGTATTCCTTGAATAAAAGGAAGACACATTTGTCAATGAATAAGATCATGCAAAATTCATATTTGATGGGGTACATGATATCCACCAATATAAGATATGATTATCGCAATGGGAATATATTACTTTGTAGAAAGGATTTAAAAAAAAATCACTCAATTGTAATCTTTGTCTATAAAGAATCCAAACAAGGTTGGAAAAAGATTCTTCATTTTATTCAAAGGTACATCATGTACGAAAGAGTGGGCCATTGACAAATAATACATTTTCATTGATGCATCATTTCTTTTCCAAACATGGAGAGTGTATGCCGGATAGAGACAATAAGTATTCCAGATAATTTCTCAAGGAGGTAAATCTACAACTTGTAAAAAGGATATGTTGAAGGCGTTGAAGGAAATAGTAATTTTATTACATATGCATATTTTAAGAGAATATGGAAGAAAAAATTCAACAATGTTCATATTCCTAAGAAGTTGAAGATGGGGATTTGCAGTATATGTGCTACTCTTAAATCAAGAAGAGATAAATCTAAAGGGGAAGAGAGAGGTATGTATTTACTATTTTTTTTTTTTTTTAAATTTAATATTTACCAACTATGAAAACATATGATCAATATTTTCATTTTATGTCATGTGCAGATTCCATAGTCAAAGCACTTCAAGAACATCAGAATCAACCATCAAGTGAAAGGAAAAAATTGTACAAATATCCGAAGAAGTATTATGATGCTCCAAACAAATGTTTAGGTATGTTAATTGATGGCATGGAGTAGAAGAAAACACTTCTACCACACTTTGTTCGTACACACAAAAATTTATAGGAAGATAATTTCATTCAGTTTCACTTGGTTGGTTGTATGGTTTTCAGTGGAAAAATGTGTCCAAGGGTTAACTTCATAACTCAAAATATTCATAATGATGAAAATATGACCATCACCATAGTTCATCATGTGCTCACTCATTGGTATGGAAATATTCCTCAAGTTGTCTATCTACAGTTGAACAACACTAGTCATGAAAATAAAAATCAAATTATGTTTGTATATCTAAGCATGCTTTCCTTATTTTTGGACACACTCACGATCATATTTATCAAATCTACAGTGGTTTTTCAATAACACTGAAGAGGGAAAATGTTGGAAGCCTGCCAACATTGGTTAAATGTATTAAGAACGCATACATTCCAGATCCTGTTTTTCATAGATTAGAAGAAACTGTTGACATGCGAAGATTTATTCAGGGATTGCATCATGAAGAAACTGTATTGATCAACTTAATGACAATAGATTCCAACATCAATTTTGTTTCAAAAAGTTTTATGGTAAAACACTTATTTGGGGAAGGCAGTATTCAACTACTATAGAATGGGGGCCTTCGTCAAGTTTAACATTTTTTAAGTTCATTCTAGATCATCCAATATTTGAATCAAAGTTAATATTTTTACAATCAGTTGTTGAAATCCATAATGCATGGAGGCATAATAAAGATGTAGAATATTAGGCATACTTGCAAGAAATAAAAAAATTCCACTAAGAATATATATTAGTACTTTGGTGTTGCTAATTTTTCTTGGTGGGAGTCTTTTTTCAATAGTCAAAGTGACATAATTTCAGGGATGATTTTAGGGGATAAATTTTTTTGATGGGCTAATTTTCCATGGTATTTCCCAAAAAATTGTTCGTCATTCTAAAAAAGATTTGCCCAAATTCTATAGGATAAAATTATTTTACCTTAAAGATCACCAAAAAATTATACGAACTATATAAAATCCTTATAAATTTAAATATTTTTTCAAAAATATCGCCAAACATTTTATAGTTGGAATATGAAGGATTAGTAAGATTCTCCAAGGTTTCTAAATTTTAAAATAAATTTCCATCCTTAAAATCATCCCTGCATAATTTCAATCTCAACAAATGAAGATACATTGTTGAATACTCCATTTCATTGGCCACAAAATATGCCAAATGAATATGATGAAACAAACATTGTTGAAGTTCAACAAGAATCTCAAGGTGTTATTGAGTTTACACAAGAAGAGGAAAGAGAAATGTGTATTTCTTCATGAAGGCCACATGGAAAATGTAAAGCCATGGAATACCTTTACAGGGGTTGAATACAAGATATTAAGGAGGATAGCATGATCATAGTTTTAGCGACTGCAAATTCGCATGGTTATCCATTCTGGATTGCAAAGCTTATAAAGATTGAGAAAGAAAATGATGATGTTATTGAAATTTAAGTGCACCGGTATGCAACAAGTACACACTCATTCCATGGTGTGTATAAGCCAAAGATGGTGGTTGAGAAACATGTCAATAGAAAGAGAAAAATAAAAGGTCAAAATACAGGTCATTGTCGCACTGACCTATTAAAGTTAGATGATGTTGACATGCTTGTTTATGAATTCAATTTTACAAAGAGAGTAACTCTTCACTCCAAGACAACAAACATTATCAAGAGGTTTTTGCGATAATAAATAAATGCAAGATGGTAGTCAGATGAACCCAGTCGTAGGTCTAAAAAGCATTTGACATCTGAAATGTTGGGCATCCATGTAGACTCAGATGGTGTATTCATCGATGATAAAGAAGAGTATGGATCATCTACATATTCATCCAATCATTCATCTAAAGACAATGTAGACTCTGATGGTATTTCAGAAACCATGAGTCAATTTGAATAAGTATATGAAACATTTTATGTATTTTTTATCCATATGATGTTTGTATGGTAACTAGAAATGAGATTTGAACTTACATATGATCTTACATGAAGTTATGAATCTTTTTTTTATTTTTTATGAATTATATGTTTTGACTATGGACAATATAATAAAATTTCTTAGCTCATATATTTTGAATATGGACAATATAACAATGCTTTTAAGAAATAATTTATGTTTCATTCAATGTAACATGTATTTACTTTTTTTTATTAAAAGTAAAAAAAATATTAAAAAATGACGTTGAATTTTTAAAGTATATTGTTATATTTTCATGGAATTATGTATTACCTTATTCTTTGAGTGATAGCAATTTATAAAAATTAAGCATTTAAGGGTTTATTTTATAATTTTTTCTTTACAATAGTGATGAGTTCGTATACCACTTTATGAAATTGTGCCATTTTCGTACCCCAATTTTAGAATGGGTGCTACCAGTAGCAATAATTTTCAATTTTATGTTTTATTTTGAGGTTTTGGTTTTAATGGTACCAACTGTTAAAATATGATTTCAAATTATCTAAAATTTTAACGTTTTGAAAAAAAAAAAAAACAAACAAACATTTTTTTTTAGGTGTTGTTTTAATGTTTTTCAGAGATACTGTTTGAGTTTTGAAGCTCATGTTTGAAAACTATTGTAATTTTTACCCCCTTTAAAAATATGGTGCTATTGATAGCACCACTTTTTGACTTGGGGGTTGATTTTGATGTTTTTTATGCAAAAATATGAGGTTTCTTCACTAGAATTCTCATTTTAAGGTCATAGTTCTCATTAATTCAGTAACTTTGTTGAAACAAGGGATGCAAAAAGCATGTTCAATCTTGTCTAAACCATTTAAGAATAAAGGAAGAGACCATGTTCTACGATAAGGATAATATTAAAAATATTTTTACATCTAAATTTAAAGAGAAATTGTGGTGTAATAATGAATTAGAGGGGAAAAAATTAAGATATTATAAGGAGGTGATCGACCATAATGTAGAAAATCAAAATTATCTCTCTATTTTGACTAGTGTAAATAATAAAATAAACATTGCTAAAATAAATAAAAATTCTCACGAGCTCCATAGAAAAACTAGGCATTGAAGAATTCCCAAAATTCCATAGGATGAGAGAATTTGTCATGTTTGTGACAATATGAGGGTTCAAGATGAGAATCAATATCTCTTACAGTATCCAACATATATCCATATTATATATCATTTTCAAAATATTTGTCACACTACCAACCTTCCTAATCTTCTAATTTAGCAAAATCATGGTGATCTTGTCTCATGTCCCCATTTATGTATTCCCCTATTCGAAAGTGGAAATGACTTTTGTGGCTTGTTAGTGAAGAAAAAGGGAGTCAAAATGGGTTATTTAATGTCACTTAGTTAGGATATGTTATGTATTTAAAGTGAAATTAGAACTTATCTATTAAGAATGACTTTTAATCGTAAAGTGAAAGAAAAAGGGGAATAAGGGTCATATTTGATTTAGTCAAAAAGGGGTTAAGGGTTACAATTTATTTGGTCAAAAAGAGAAAGTTATAGAACACATGCATAAAAGATAAAAGTAGGGGTAGACCCTCACTTTGACATTATGATTTCATCTCTCATTTTGGAAGTGCTCTTGGAACCATTGTGTCATTAGGGTTTACCAAAACTGTTCCACTATTGGTTTGGTTTCGATGGTGCAATATCTACCTTAGCTAGACAAGAGGGGAATCCATCGAGGGTTTCCATTGGATCTTAGACAAGAGGAGAATCCATCCAGGATTTCCATTGTAGATTCAGTTGTGTTTGTTTCGGTTGGAGGTAGATTGGTGTGTGCATGGAGTTGATAATTTTTTATGAAGGAGGTCGATCATTGATTTTGAAAAGAACGTAAGGCTTTTGGAGAAACTGTGTCTGGACTCACCTAGTGGGTTAAACAAATCATGTTTCTCTAGGCCCCTCATGTTTTCATTCTTGTCCCATGAGGCACCACTTGTTGTGTAACCTTGTCTAGCGAGGATCTATGGGAACTAGAGTTACATGCATGTTGAGGTACAAATGGATGGATCATTGCAATAGGTGTCTTCTATAGATGATTGATACTGTGAAGGCCGAAAATTCCATGGAAAGACATCTCTTGAGGAGATCTTGGGAATTATTACCAGGTTTATTATTGGTATTGTTACTAGATATTGCAGTTGCTTGGCAACCAATAGATCTATGTGTTTATGAGGGTTTGCAGCTATTGCTACAACCAATGAAGATATTTGTATTTGTTGTGATTTAGATTTCCATACCATAATAAGATGCCATGGCTATCTTCTCTATTCTATTGGTAATGGGTGTATGTCCTATATTTGACAATATTCGTATCTTGGTGACATATGCAAATTGTTTGTAAGGCATTTCCAACAATGTGTTTGATAAAATCACACAAAGAAAAATAATAACTTGCGTAGAAAAAATAATATTTCCACCAATCCTAGTTGTGGACATTATATCTTGGAACAGTTCTCTTAATGTCTTTTTAGCACAAATATAAAACCCTTAAGATATCCAAGTAATCCCTTACCTTCTTAAAATATTATAGCCAAAATTCACAAAATTGCAAACATATCAATGCAAATTTATTTTAAGCACTTGTATTTCTCAAAAAAGAAATATATAAATTAAATAAAAACACCTTTGCATACTCAGTTTTATCCTTCTAAGGGTCATAACCTTTTTACCTAAACAAAAACCTCAAAATAAACAATAAGCGCATATAAACACTAAAATCAGAACTTACCATAAATGTTATTATGACTAAGAAAAAAATAGAAAAAATTTAATAACCTAAACATATTAATGAATTTATTACTATGCATATAAATGAAATCCTCTTAACTACCATGGAATGCTTCCCCACATGTTCCATAAATTTAACCTAAGAGTTAAAGGGTTTTGAGTTTGGAGCCACAAAATTCTTTGAGACTTCAGGTATAAACCAAATATTAAAATCTTCGCTATTTTGTATGTATTAAAGGTCCAAATTTGTCAACTTTCACCAAAATTGTGGAAATTGCACTATCTAAAGCTCCAAATTTTCCACCTTTCATCGAAATTGTATAAGTCAAGTGTGGAAATTACACTATTACCCAAAATCCTTCATATATTTTAATGCATCAATTATCAATAAAAAAAAATTTGAAACTAAATACCTGGAGCTCTACCTACTTTACACACAAATGAACCATAGCCTTATACCCATCAAACAGACCAAAAAAGGGCCTGCAAAAACTAGAATAAAAACGCTTAATTGGAAAATGCCCATGTCTCCCCAATTGCAATGTCAAAGCTCCCTCAACTATTTACTACGACTACTTCTACTTAGTAGAACTTGCTTATCTACCAGCTTTCATATTATAAGGGAGTTTCCACGGAAGCCTTTCATTCTTTCCGACTCCCGTTTCGANATGTCTCCCCAATTGCAATGTCAAAGCTCCCTCAACTATTTACTACGACTACTTCTACTTAGTAGAACTTGCTTATCTACCAGCTTTCATATTATAAGGGAGTTTCCACGGAAGCCTTTCATTCTTTCCGACTCCCGTTTCGACAGTGGAGGTGCCACAATCTAAAAAACTCTCAAATTTAGCAGTTCAATGACAAAACGACCACAGCCAATGACAAAACGACCAAAGCCAATAACACAATCCTAATTGTATGTATGTTGAAATCAGATCAAGGAATGTTACTCATTAAAATATATAATTTTATTAAAATATAATTAAAATTTAAAATTTTATAAAAACAAATATTAAAAAAAAATTAAATACAAATGGAAGTTTATTTTTTTTTATTTTTTTTAAACGGACAAGAACTGATAACCAGAACGAAACAATAGCCATAGGTAAGAATATTCTTAGAAATCAATCCATATTAATAATCCACTTTTAATTGAAACACTAGTCCACTTAATTTAATAAGGGTAATACTTAAAAATAAATAAATTAGGTTTAATTAAAAATGAAGTTTATTTGATTTATCACATCAATGAAATAGGTATTAAAAGTATTAAAAGAAGAAATATTGAGTGAGTTTAATTGTTAATAATATGTTTCTTTTTATGGAGGTTTTACATTCAAATCTGTATGTAATTTTTTGGTAGATTTTAGTAGTCAAATTTTATCCACAAGAAACCCATTGTCCCACAATTAATAGATCTCATACACCAATTGAGCCATTGAAATCTGGATTCAACCTAAAGTTAAATAATTATAATTATTATTATTAGCAGTAGGTAAGGACTAATAAATTCTTGGAAATCAGTCCATATTAATAATTCAAGTTTAATTGAAACACCAATCCATTGATTGTCAATTTCAAGGATTAATCAAGCATTAAAAGGGAAAATATTGAGTGGGCTTAATGGTTAATTATACAGCTTGAGTGGGTCTAATGGTTATGATCATGTATTTGCTCCTAAGAGATCACAAGTTCAAATCAAGAGATGGGTAGGATATGTATACTTCCTTAGACTTTACTAGTCAAATCTTTAGGCCATGCCATGAACTTAAAAATACATTATTATTATTATTATTATTATAATTATATGTGTTTCGTTGTTGAAAGTTGAATCTTGACCCATTAAAATCTGACTTAAGCCTAACAGATAATATAATAATAATAATTATTATTATTGGAGTTTATTTATATAAATAAATATTTATAAATGAAAGATGTTGTTGGAGAAGAGATATTATAATAATAATAATCATCTATTTTTAAGTTCATGGCCAAGCCAATCAAATTGGTGTATGAGATTTCCTTATTTGTTTGTGGGAGAAGAGACTTTCTGTACTCAGCAATTTGACAAAACGCGAGGATGTCCAGCATAGCTAAACTGTGACTAAACAGTGAATTATGGATGAATCGTATACTGTGTAATCCTCTGGTTCAGGAATTCAGGCCGAATATCTAAATATTACTTCCGAAGAAGAAAGCACCGGTAACGTTCGGAAGAAGAAACGGGGATCGGGCGATGATACTAACAGCAACGCCGGCAGCACCGATCAAGATTTCTCGCGAGAGCCCGGGAGTGTAATTTTGTGATTATTTTACTGTAATGAAATTCGATGATGAGATTTAGTAGAGTTTACTGAAATTTTTGCGAACGATGGTTTATCGCTCTTAAAATATGACACAGATTTCAAAATAATGCATGCTTTGGTGATGGGATTTAATAGAATTTTCCATGTTTTAGATAATTTGAGATTTAGAATTTGCATTTTGGTTTGTCCATGTTTCTGGAGATTTCGACCTTCCATTCAGAACTTTAATTGTAATTTAAAAATTAGAACTTAAACATAATCATTAATAAAACTTATATCATTTATGATTAATTGAATTTAACCCTATTCATGTTTCTGTTCATTACAGTTTATTTTATTGTGTTTTGTATTAACCAAATGAACTGGTGTTTGTTATGTGTTATGGGAGGCAAGACTAAAAATTGTATGCTTTTACTGTCAGACAATCAGCAAATCCAAAACAGTACAATATTTTAGATAGTTGTTTTTTACTTGCTGTAGATTTTATGCATAGTTTAGATGGTTGTTTTTTACTATTTGTAGATTTTTTCTATAATATATAATATATATTGTATATATAAAGAGAGTAATAGTGTAAAAAAAACTATATGATTGTTGAATATTTTCAGTAATTATAATATATGAGTTTAGAAAAAAATTAAAAATATACACTAATATATATGATCAGTTTTTACCCTAAGAGGATCAGAAAATTAGTACAAAACAGTATAATATTTTAGACGGTTGTTTTTGACTTGTTGTAGACTTTGCATAATATATAAATAGTAATAGCATAACCAAAAAAATTATATGCTTGCTCAACACTTTCAATACAATTACAATACCTGAGGTTCAAAAAGTTAAAAGAACATGGCAATACCAGATTCAATACAATTACAATACATGAGGTTAAACAAGTTAAAAGAACATGGCAATACCAGATTCATGAGGCACTATTTTCATTTAAGTTAAAATAAAAGAATAAACTTTAAATATTATATTATTTTTTAAATTTTTATCGGCAAAACAATATTATTAATATATATTATAACCACAATATATAAGTAGAAAATTATTATCAAATATCTCTATAATTTTTATTCAATATCTTATAAATAGTCACACATCTTTAATACACTAATTAGGTCTAAATAGTTTTTAAATTAACTAAATGCCAAAAAGCTAACATGTATAACATTTCTATGATTTTTAAACATAAAAACCATTTAGAATTTACATTTTTACTCTTCTAAGAATTTGAATGTAGCGAAGGTGCACATATGTTTACTATGATTTAAATAGTCTATCATATTAGGAAGAATTTCGCATAATAAACAACTTTCACGATACACCTTTAATGCTAATTAACTTTTAACACTAATATTAAATTGGATAATTATTTTTTAATATTAATATTAAATTGAATATTGTTATCACTTTAACTTAAAAGATAAAATTTAATCCACAAACTTATTAATATTAAAAAACATTTTTTTATTAAAATTCACCAATATTTAAACACCTTTAATACTAATTAACCTTTAACACTAATATTAAATTGAATAATTAATATTTAATTCAATATTGTTATCACATTAATTTAAGAGATAAACTTTAATCCGCAAACTTATCAATATTAAAAAAAAAAATTATATTAAAATTCACCAATATTTCAAAAAAATTAATTAGCAAAAAAATTAACTTAGTAATAAAACAAAAAATTATAACCAAACCAAAAATAGAAAACAAATAAAATACAATTGTAACAAAATGAAATGAAAGACATAACAATTAAGTTATACTTAGAAACTTTTGAATTGAAGGACAAAATATTGAGCTATAGCTTCCCCAAACAATGATGTGCCTATCCAATAAATATGTGCCTATCCAATAATTCACTTGTAAACCTTAGAAGACAAATTGGAAGACAGAACCTTGAACTCAAAATAATAATAATCTTTATGTTAAAAGGTTCTACAAATTAACTACTTTAGTGTCCATTAACTACTCATTAGGTTTCTTACATTACACATACTATTTCAAAAAGAAGTTGTTTGGATTTACCAATTGACAAAAGGGATTATGTCACCATGGTCATATTAGTCTCTTTAATACGATCACTTACTAACTAGAGTTATAATCCTAATATTTTTGTATTTCTTTCAATATGATCAATTACTAACTAGAGTTTTAATCGTGATATTTTTGTATTAGCATTTAAATCTAGCTAATACCATACTAGAAGTTTGGAAGAACACATTAGTGAAAATTTGGCTAATTTGTGACTAAGTTGTTTTGATTTACCAATTGAACGAAATCTAACACATCCATATGATGTAATATCTTAAGTATTAAAGAGATAGTATTGTGCAACAAGAAGCCTATCCACTGTCGCCATGGTATCTGTTCCTCAGACTTTTTGTTGGATGTTCTTCAAATTAAAGGGGAATTGTCTAAAGATAGGATCGATAAGGCTATAGAGTGGAGGATCCAGGTGATGTTGTGAAGACTCAGCCTAAGAAAAACAAATGGTTGTGGTAGAAGTGGAAGAAATGAGTGGTGCAGGAATGGAATATGAAGGTAGAAATCCCTAGATTGAGTGCCTAATCACATCTTGGGTAAATGGAATCATGGGAGTATATATCAAACAGGGAAAGTATATGGTAATGTAAAGCAATATGTGGAATTATGCATGTCATACATTAGCCTTAACTCTTTGACTTATATAACATAAAATTTCCTTGGAAGAATGGAGGTGCCCAATCTAACAAAAAAATTGTTTATTATATGAAATATTAACATAAGAATGATATATATAAGAGGAGTAATTACTCACATTATTCTATCCAAAGAACACATGGTTCATTATAAAGGTAATCATAGCATGCTACAAAGGTTTCCTAATACAAAATCAACTCATAAAATATAGGGTTTCAATAAAGCATCACATCAAATGAAAAATGTACCTTCAATTCCCCATTAGGTCCAAGCATGTTGTATACAAATAAAATCCAAGGGGAGATATCCTCAATCCCAAAAACTACAACCATCAAAATGAATACAAAACTCCTCTTTATGTAGAAAAAGTCTCATCTCTCATACAAATATAATATTAATATTTTCCAACCAACTCCATGAAAATTCTAACAAATATCTTAATAATGGAGCAGTTAGACTTCTCTAGAATCCATAGTTGACCATGTTACTATATGTGGAAGATAGACTCTCTAAGGAAATTGACCCCAATACAAAAAAAAATAGTAGTATGAACAAAATGTTTCCCATGAAGGGGATGCACCAGAAAAAGTAGGCATCAAACCAAGGCAAATTCCAAGTGTCAAAATCGAATGCACCCTCCAAGAATTTGCATGCATGAAACCACTCTACATGTGTGAATTCCAAGGTAATCAAATCCATGGATGAATTTGCAAGATGAAGTAGTAAAACCCCAAAATAGTACTTGGGAAACCACTAACAAAGAAAATACAAGGACATAGCAGTGAGTTAGAGTTTTGACCATGCCCGAACTCCATGAAATACCAAAATATATAACTTCAAAAGTATTAATAAGTGTGTCCAAAAGTTCACCTTCCAAGGATATGCCCAAATATAATAAGATGACCAAGTAAATTCATGTAATGTTCCACCTCCCCCCTTCAAGGGTGAAGAGGAATCCAATGAAATAGGTTCCACAAATATTAACCTTTATTTGAATAAATTAAATTAATTTAACCATTGAATAGTTTAAACAACCTCAAAAGGTGTGCACAAAGGTTAATTCTTATATACAACGATATCCATCCTCACAATTAGTCATTGGAAAATTAAATCACCATGAACATGTGTACCAATTAGGCGTAGACTTCAGTAAAGTGTTATACCATGTAAATAAAAGATGTCATCCCTATGAAAACCCTTCCATGATAACAAAAAAACATAAATTCCAACCTAAAGTGTATGAACAACAAGGGGTTATTAGATCAAAACCACCATATCACCTAAGAAAATTTTAGATCAGCATCAAATCTTATAGTAACACCCCTTCTCTACCTCAAAATAATGAAACAACATATCAATGAGGGTACTAACGTCATGAAACACCTCCACCCTAAGCGAGGTCTAACAAATGTGACATTATGAAGTTAAATCTCCTTGGAAAGTCTAACAATGGTTACTTGAATCATACCACCATAACAACATCATGAGAGAAAGGGACATAATAAAAATACTAACCCATCCCACATTAATTGTGTCCCCATCACAGTTATAACATATACGTACCATGTAAAACACCCCTCCTAGTTTCATCAAATAATACCACATGATCATGCAAAATTCACTAGGACACTTCATCAATCATGAAAAATATATATCCTAGCCATCATCGTATATCCCGTTATAGGAATACAACCATAATCGATATACAAGATAATAATATATACAAAACCACCATAATGGGGTAGTATGTTGCACTTCCATCAAAAGTGAAACCAAAGGGTGATAAAAAAGGAAGACACATGTGAGAATACCACCACAAAACCAACACAATCACAATCCAACCAAGGAGAATTGAGACTCCCCTAAGAAGAGATATTCACCAGGTGATCAAATTCAATACGAAAAATTGGTTCCATGAATATGAATCCAAAATTCGTTACAATGCTCTAAGAGTAGCAACATCAAATTTGTTGTTGGTTGTGGAGCTCGATTATCTTTCAGATTCAAAGGTCTTTCTTTTCAACCATGTTTATAATGCATGTAGAATTTACACCCCATAAGAATGTACACTCTTCCATGTGGGGGAGTGTAGACTGGGGTTACCCCCTCTGCGGGGTCTAGGGACAAGCATTCCCCGATGGGGGTTCAGGGGAGAAGCCCCCAAAGGAAAAATTGCCTTGTAAATGCATATTGTAATTTCATTGAAAATATTGATCGTTCATTATAAGGTCGCATATCTAATGGTATAAATTATGTTAGGGTTTTTTTCCCTAGAAGGAAACCCTCTGTTATGAGGGGAAATTATTGCAGCTATGCATGATAGCAAATATTGTATTCTGAGATAGGAGACTGTGAGAGAATGAAGAGAAAGTTACAGTGGGTTTGTTGTAGGTTGTATCCCTTCATTTGCTGGATAATAATAAAGGAAGGACCTAACAATTTCTCTAGTGGACGTAGCCCGCACTGGGTGAACCACGTATATATGTGTCTCTATTGTATTGTGTATCTTCTATAGTTTATTTCCACATTTGTTTTATTTTATTTCTCTGGGATCCTATTTTTTCTAACAACTTGTATCAGAGGGAAAGGTAACTCCCAGGAAAAGAGGTTTCTTGGTTCGAGTGGGAGCAATGTTGGAAGATGGAAAGTTTTCGGTCAAAAAAATTAACGGCCGAAACTACTAGTTATGGAAGATGCATATGGAAGAATATTTATATCATCAGGATCTATTCCTACCATTGGGTGGAATAGCAAAGAAAATGACAGTTGTGAAGGACGAAGAATGGGAGATTCTTGACAAAAAGGCTCTAGGAACGATATGAATGAGCCTAGTAGTGTTGGTGACATTCAATATTTAGAAAGAAAAGACAACGAAGGGTTTGATGGACACATTGGCTAAATTGTATGAAAAAACCTTGGCGTCCAATAAGGTATTTCTAATGAAGAGATTGTTTAATATGAAGATGTCAGAAGGTGGTTCTGTTGCAAATCATTTAAATGATTTTAATACGGTTACTAATCAACTAAGTTCTATAAAAGTGGACTTTGATGACGAGGTCAGGGCTCTTCTAATCTTGTACTCATTTCCAAAAAGATGGAACGACTTGGTCATGGTTGTAAGTAACTCTGTATCTGGTTCAAATACTTTAAACTTTGATGATGTTGTTGGTGTTATCCTTAGTGAGTAAATGCAATGGAAAAGCATAGGTGAGACATCAAGTAATGCATTGATCATAGAGAACAGGGGAGGATAAAAGGATAGAGGAAAGGGCCCAGGGAACCGCAGGAATTCTAGGAAGAGAAGATCCAAATCCAGACTTGGAAAGATAGAGTGTTGGAATTGTGTGAAGAAAGGACATCTAAAGAAATATTGCAGAGCTCCAAAGAAGCAAAGAGATGGACAACAAGAAGAAAATGTAACAGGTGATGTGTTACAATATGCTTTGATTCTTTCTGTAGATAATATTTATGAGTCTTGGGTAGTAGATTCAGGGGCTTCATTTCATTCCACACCCCATGGGAAATATTTTCTAGATTATGATCAAGATTATTTTGGATAGGTTCATTTGGGTGATGATGCACCATGAAATTTTTTTGGGATGGGAAAGGTAAAAATAAAGTAACACAATGGAAACCAATGGTTGTTGAAAGAGGTAAGACATGCTCTAGATTTAAGGAAAAATCTAATTTTAACAGGGCAGTTGGAAAGTGAAGTTTGCATATCCATATTTACAGATAAGAC
>ML844151.1:0-13950 GCA_009831015.1 Picea engelmannii | reverse complement strand
AAAAAAGTAGTGACCCAACTAATATCATCCTCCCATCAAACTTCCCATATTTTGAGGCCTCTAGGCCGTGAAATTAGGTTCCAAATGCATTTTGTAACATCCCTCTCTAGTGCACTGAAAAAAATTATTCTTTGAGGACACTTGCTTGCAAGTGAGATGGGTTTTATGCTATTAAAACTTTTGATTTGATATTGAGGCATTATGATGACATGTTGTTTTTTCGTCTCGACATAGAAAGGTGCTATTGACTCAGTTTTTACTGAGTGTGCAAGATTTGGACCTTGAGGATGCAGAGGCATTGATGGAACCCCTTGGACTCCGGATTGAGTCAGGGAGTGTGCCATTGGGGTTTGATTGTTTTTACTATGGTATTAGCATGTCTGATTAGATGATGTGATATGGATTTATTCTGACATGATTTGTTGAAGATGCAGGCTGACGATAGCTTGCCGACCAAACTCACATATGGAGTAAAGGGGTCATGCACGACTACCAGAGATGTTGAGGGAGAGGTGTGGATAGAATCCCTGCCACAACCTACTAGCACTCCCGCCATGTCTCAAACTGTAGGTTAACGATTACCTAGTTCGAGAGGACCCATAATGCCATGAGGGCAGACTGCGACAGTCGCTCACGATGATTCTAGGGGGTGCGCAATAAGGCGAGGGCCTTATTCCTTAGAGGCCCTTAGTCTAGCACAAGTTCACCTGGCAGAGTATTGACTCCAGGGGTTATTGATGTCTACCAAGTCAGTCAAGAGGCGAGTGGCACCCTTGGAGAATGTAGTGAGTTCTGAAGGGCACATCATGCAAGGGAAGATATGAGGCAAATGGAAACCTTGGAGCACCTAGTGCATCCTGAAGGGAACGTCGCCTTGTCGATGATAGAGCGATGGACCTAGATGGACTTAGGATGAATAATATGTTAAGAAATTAAAAAAAAAAAACAGTTTCCCTAATTAATTGTCGCCTAGTACGAAATTTAAGGCCTAAGTCTAAATTACGCTAGTGGTAAAATTTTGTCTACCTTTAAAAAAAATAAAAATAAAAATAAAATAAAAATAAATAAATAGATAAAATCAAATAAAATAATAATAATTAAAACAAAAACAACTAAAATAATAATTATGATCTTCATAAAATTTTGTAACATGAAGGGAGTAAGAAATTAATTTATTCATAAGAAATAAAATCTGTGGTTATAAAATGTAAAGAGGGAATTAATTATTTTATATTTTTGATAACTTAAAATATAGTAATTTAATGATAAAAGGGAAAAGGGGTTAAATTCCACATCTTTCTTTTAGAGTTCTAAGTAAAAGGGGAAAGAAGGAAAATCTTAAAATTTAGGAAACTAGGAAAAGAGGTAACATAAAAAGGGAAAAAGAGGGACTTAAGGGAAAAAGCGTAAGTCAACTTAGTAAAGAATCTACCATTTAAGAGGCTTCTAATTTTAAACTGATTATCAACTTCATAATAGGAAAAGCCTTTAAAACCTGCAAGGAAATTTGGGGACACCTAGGAGTGATTCTAGGAGTAACTCTAAGTGGGTGAGGGAAATAAGATAATTAATAAGTTAAAGAAACTAAATAATGGAGGAATGTATGGGATCATCTTCTATTTACATAATGTTACGCTGCAGAAATATCAACTTGAATGATTCACTTGTGGGAGTTGGGATACCCAACTCAGAGAGGAGTGGTAGCTTGGCCTTGTGAGGTGAGCTGGGTGCTAGACTAAATCTCTGGATAGTTTGTGTGTGGCCCCTTTGTGGCTCGGGGGGATAAAGGGGAAAAAGAGTACCCCTAGTATTGGTTGGGAGGTACCGATGAAGTATTGACAGTCGGCAAGAGGGAACTGCATGAAGTGTGGGACTTCATTCAGAGCGGGTGAACAGGCAACGATATGCTTTATTCTTTTGAATGGTAGATTGTTGTAGGATTTATGATTTGGATCTGCACGATTGTTGGGTAGTTAAACTGAGTTATTTTTAAAATTTGATGACTGAAACTGTTCTTAGCCTAGCTTGATGATTGTTGACTCCCATGGTCTTCATTCCCCACATGACTTGACATCCCTGTGGTGTTTGACTATGAGCATTGCAATTGTTTGCCTTTGTCCCTATCACACCAGTCCTCACCTAAGCAGTCGGCCAGGATCTTGATATACGGTCGTCGCCTTAGAATTAACAGACCTATGGATCTCAACACCCTTCTTTTCTATGTGAGGATGGTGAACCGAAGGACAAGCTCATCTATATACCTTTTTTGTTGTCCTTTGTTGATTGTTTGTTTTTCATCTTGATGCATTTTTCTAACCCTCCAAAGTTTGATTGATGACGAAGTCTTCTTCCAACTCGACATTTTCATATCTTGTTGTTGCCTGGTGATTGTCCCTCCTTTGGTTCCACTTCATTGAATTAGGGGCGAATATGCACAACCAACCCTTGTATTTAAATTCTGGTCAGTTGTTCGATTACCTGGTACTTTTCCAAGGTACTTGCCCTTCATTCTAGACTGCCGGGGTGTTTTGATTAATAAAAAATGTACTTCTGGGCATTTAATGAACGATTAATCTCATTTCATTATTGTTTGGATGTTTAACCTCAGAAATTTGATTGTTTAACTTAGCCATTGATTTTTGAATGTTAATCTCTCTGTGAATATGACAACAGACCAGCGTTTAATCCTGGAGTTACCGTGTTTTAATTTGTTTTACTGCTGGATTTTACTCTTGAAAGACAGTAAATGGTTACCTTGAATGTGTGAGATTTACTCTTGAATCCCCCAACGAATAAGCCTTGAATGCATGCGTAGATACTAAGTTTAGGTAGCGTTTTTAGTTATCGACGGAGGTAGTTATGATTTGTAAATAATGGTGTATTATGTGTTAATGGATGGACACTTGATGTGGATAGAGAACTTTTAGACAATGAATAAATGTTTGAACGGACAACTTTCATTCTTTTTACAGCGTGTTTCATCACATAAATTACATTGGATAGAGAATTTATATATGATAATAGATAACCTACTAATTTTGATAGCGTATGGTTGAATGGTGATTTCATAAATGGCAGACTGGTAGCATGATTGACCAACGATGTTATTAATAAGTTAACTGTTATCATTTCGACCACAATTGATAGTCTATTGTTGGCCAACGATTACACCATGATCTTTACCACTGAATTTTACCACGTTTTTACTGTCATGTGGGTGTTACTCCTCCCTGTTACTGCCTGAAACCAAAACCATGAAATGCCCACAGGGATGACAACGTTTTTCCCAATTAGAGGATAATATTTTTCCTAGTCAAGCATACGATTTTGTTGTGTAAAGGAACGCCTTTGCCACTCATCAGGACGCCCACGATTTTACTTAAACCGCCTACCTGAGCTAGTTGTTTTTACCATGACTTTAATTCTGGCCAACGCAGATGAATGTACTGGCATTTAAGAATTGTGATGATTGTGTGTTGCATATTTTACCATCATTTTTTTCTTTAAAACGTAGTTGGGTTGTTGTTAAGGACCCCCATTTTCCCTTTAATGTAGCCAATGTTTGCATATGTGTGGCACAACAAGTTGTCCCTTGATGACTGTGTTTTCCTTGCCTTTACCTGACGACGAGTATAATCGTCTCCCTAGTGCTGTTAGCTTTCTGTTATTTCTGGAAATGATATTGGTCAACGTTGATAATAACAATTAATTGCTTCAAACAAGGTAATTATGATTTCCCTTCAATCGCGTAACCGCTTTCAATTTTCATTGAACCACCCTCCCTTGATGACTGCCACTTATGTTTTTAGACAATAACTGTCACTTATTTTCTTCTAAGCAAGACACATCTACCGTGAATAAATTTCGAATGTGGAATTGAACATTTCAAATTACCTTTCATGTATATTCTTCTAAATTGAATTTTTTTTTCTAAAATTTGTGGAATGTCTTTACCACACTAGAATATCTCACATTTTTCTTTATTTTTGAAATTGAAAAACTATTTTCAAGATTCAGTGGCCAATGGTTTTATTTTTAATGATTGATGGACAACTGATGTAATGATTTCTAATTAAAAATATTGCAAGTACAAATTCTTTATTTTTATACCCTGCCTTTGTCATCTTTATGTGGTATTGGGTGCATACTTCATTCATTTCCAATTTAAAAATATTGCGAGTTTATAATGAATGGCTAGATTAAAATTTAGATGGGGTAGTTAGATTTCAATTAATGATTAATTATATTTTAATTATTATTCCAGTCGAAGAATTAGACTTGCTTAGTAATGTCCTTCATATGTTGATTTAGATGGTACTCTATTTACACTTGCAATTTGGAATTGTGCAAATGAACTTGTTTTAAGGCTATCCTCTAATAGACTTAGCTTTCCCATTGATTGCGATACCAATGTTCGTCCTAAGTAAAATACTTTGGTTATCTTTACATATTATTAAAAAGGGTATAAGATTTTATTGGAGGTGATATTTCAAGTTAAAGTTATCATTAGATTCTAATGTCAGATATGTCATTTTTTTATGTTAAATAAAATACCTTTTTAATTATTTTGAAAACCTTTAAGATTTGGATTTTTATCGGAAGTATGTAGTCAAAGTTATACCTTCATTAGATAACTCCTTCATTAGATTCCCTTACTATAACAGTTAGAGTCTAAGTGTGTATAATATGCTACTGTATTTAAGATAACATAGTTTTCCATTATGGGCATAAATAAAACTTTTCAATGCTAATTTATGTAAAAGACTATATTATGGTCGACTTTAAATATTCTTTAAGGATTTATGAAATTTTGATTTTTAAGTGGGAAAATGTGTCCTGGATGATCTTGATGTTGTCAATAGCTTAGTCGGCTTGGACTTGTTGTTTTGGAAGGGGATGTAGACACCTCCTTGTTCCTCAGAACAATCGTCATCCCTGAGACCTTAAATGGTCAAAATCGATGGGAACCTAGGCTTGAGTGTTTCTTATGTGTCCTAGAGGTCCTAACCATTGCAGGGTAGGATAGGCAGGTAGTCAGTCTTATTTTTTTCATCTATTGATTGTCGTTCTTTGCTTCGATATGCTTGATGTGCATCTTAGGTCGTTATCTTATTGTTGTAGTTGCATGCATCATGTTCATCGTCGTGTTGTGACACAGAGTATACTATATTTATTACCCTTGTACACACGCAAACAGAGAAAACAAACAAAAAAAAAATTACACTTGTTATGAGAGGTTTGTTGTCGTATGAAAGAGGAGGTTTGTTACATATGGTATCAGAGCCAAGTTGAACCCGCGACTTGGGATCGCTACGAATTTCGTTGATGCGATTTGATTATACTGTTGCTAATCGAGTTGACTTGTGTGCATGCAGGTAATCATGGTTAGAGGACATCGTGGAGGCAGACAACAGGGTGTTAGGGGAGGAGGCGCGACACTTCAAGTAGCATCCATGCCCGAGGGGTCTAACCCCCATGGAAATGAGCAGGTTCTCAGATAGGAGTAGATAGCAGTTGGTAATGTAGTCAGAATGATGAGATATTTTCAGTTCATGTTCAAGGATCTGATCAGACCTTTGGACAGAGATGAGGCTAGGGCACCAATACCCATTGAGTTTCCTCCACGGGCTCCGGTCGGTACTGGTAGTGTTCACCGTGAACTTGAGAAGGTCAAATTTCTCGAGTTCTTTGGTGCCCCGGACGGCGCAGCCGCCGAGGCATGGTTGGAGAACATGGTGATGCTCTTTGCACTTCGTGATTATACCTCCAACATGAAGGTCCGCATGGCGGTATTTCAACTAAAGGGGAGCGCTCTTTTATGGTGGAAGACGCTCTTACCACAGCTGAACATTGTCGTCGAAGATGTGTCATGGGAACTGTTTGAGGAATAGTTCCAAGAGAGGTACATTTCAAAGGAATTCATTGAGCATTAGCTCAATGAGTTCAACGCCTTACGATAGGGAGGTCATACGGTGCCCATGTACAAGGCCCATTTTATGGAGCTTCTTCGGTATGCTCCACACCTTAACACTGAGAAACTTAAGGTCAACAGGTTTTTTTTCAGCCTTAAAGGCAACCTGCGTGCAAAGGTTAGTATTTTGATACCTCAAACCTTCCATGATGTCGTCTAGAAAGCACTCATAACAGAGGAGGATCTTATCAGCAGGGGGTCAGACCAGGACTCCAGCGAGACCAGCGGGGTAGGTTTCATCTGGAGCACAATAGCATTAGACATCAGCTAGACATACACCAAGATATGGTGGCTTCTAGAGAGGATCCACTTTCACTATGCCCCGATGACTGATGCCTCAACAACGGACTCCTTATTGGGGACCACAACATCAGTAGTAGCGTCACCCGCAGTAGTAACAGTTTAGGCTTGTTTAGCAGAACAGACCAGGATTGCAGGCCGGTGGGTCGTCATCTTCTACTTCATGTACCAAGACTACTAGGATGAAGAAGGGGTGTTGGACATGTGGGGAGCCACACTACCAGCACGACTTCCCTATGGAGAATACCAGAGTGTCTGGATCAGCTGGACCCACTACTATGGGAGACATGGGCAAGGACCATTAGATTCATGCAGCGATGAATAACCGCTAGGCAGAGCACCAGTCAACTGTGCTCGAGAAGACAGGTACCGTTGCTGACAAAACCATTAGTATTTTGATAGATCTCAGTGCTACCGAGATTTTCATTTCTGGTGCAGCACTAAAAAGGACTAAGGTAAAGGCATTTGAACAAGATGAGTTTATTTTTGTGGAGATGGCTTTAGGAGCCAAGAAAAAGGTAGGAGGAAAGGTTACAGGATGTATCCTTAACCTGGGAGATTTTGTCACAAGGGCCGACCTGTACGTCACGATCTTAGGATCTTATGACATCGTGATTGGTATGGATTGGTTAGAATCGCATGAGGTGATACTCAACTGTAAGATGAAATGGTTGAGCTTGGTTGATGACGAGGGATAGATACGTGTGATTGTAGGGTAGAACTAGGGAGTTTCCCTGAGGTTCATCTCTTCCTTCCAACTTCATAAGAGCATGCACAAGGGGTGCAAGCTTTATGAAATCCTTGTGTTAAACGAGAAGGGAGTAGTGGAAGGTCTAGAACACCTTCCGATGGTGAGAGATTTTACAAATGTCTTTCCGGAGGAATTTCCTAGGATGTCACCGTAGAGGGATTTGGATTTTACCATAGACCTAAGACTGGGGACTGAACTGATAGCAAGAACGCCTTATCGGATGTCGACTCCAGATTTACAAGAGTTGAAAATGCAACTGAGGGAGTTGCTGGACCTAGGACTGATATGTCCTAGTGTGTCACCGTGGGGTGAACCTGTTATTTTCATATGAAAGAAGGATGGGTCATGGAGGCCCTGCATTGACTACCGTCAATTGAACAAAGACACAATCAAGAATCAGTATCTATTGTGGAGAATCAATGATATGTTTGATCAAATGAAGGACGTGACGGTGTTCTCTAGGATCGATTTACGATCAGGGTATCACCAGTTATGGATTAAGGAGGATGACAACCCGAAGACTACCTTTAAGATGAGCTTTGGACATTACAATTTTATTGTTTTACCATTTGGACTGACAAACGCCACCGGGGTATTTATGAGTTTGATGAACGAGGTGTTCCGTGAGTACTTGGACAAGTTCATCCAGGTGTTCATTGACGATATTTTGATTTACTCTCATATGACAGAGGAGCATGATGAGCACTTTCTCTTGGTACTACAGTGTCTGCGAGAGCACAAATTGTATGGGAAGTTGTCCAAATTCTCTTTTTATCAATAAATGATTCACTACTTAGGGCATGTCATCTTCGGTGAAGGCATCACCGTGGATCTAGTAAAGGTTGAGGCTATCATGGGATTAGCAAGATACTATCGATGGTTCGTTGATGGATTTTAGAAGATAGCAAGTCCGATCACAGAGTTGCAGAAGAGGAACAAGAAGTTTGTATGGACCAAGGAATGTGTGGAATCATTTTGAAGGCTCAAGGAATCATTGACAACAACACCAATACTAAATGTCCTTGACGTGAACATGGACTTCTTGGTATGCACTGATGCATCCAAGGAGGGCTTAGGTGACGTCTTGATGCAACTCGGGTGAGTGATTTATTACATTTCAATATAACTGAGAAGGCATGAGGAAAACTACATGACGCATGATTTGAAGTTGTTAGCCTTCATATATGCCTTGAAGGTTTGGAGACACTACCTTTTTGGACAAAAAATTTAACTAAAGACTTACCATTGTGGACTACAACACATATTTACACAAAGTGACTTGAACGCGAGACAATGACGTTGGTCAGAATTGCTTAGCGAGTATGACTTCAAGATTACTTACATAAAAGGAGTAGTGAACTGAGTGGCGGATGCATTGAGTCAGAGACCACGCATCTTTTTGGTGTTTCCTCTTTAGACAAATCTACGTGAAAATATTCTAACTTTACAGAATGACGATGACTGGTACAAAGAGGTCGAGGGTTTTATCGGACAAAACACAATGATGGTACCACTATTTGAGGGATTTTCTTTTGATAGCGATGGTTTATTGAGGTTTAAAAGTCAGATTTATGTTCTGCCAAATGATGAGTTGAGGATGTTGATCCTAAACGAGGCTTATAGAGAAGTATACATGGCTCACCCGAGAGTCATGAAGATGAGGGAAAACCTTAAACCCTTATTCTTCTAGAAGGGAATGAAGGTAGACATAGTCAACTATGTGGCCAAATGTCTAGAATGTCAGCAGGTAATAGCTTAACATAGACACCCAACAAAATTACTACAACCACATGCTATTCCGGAATCGAAATTGGAAATTATTTTGATGGATTTTATTGTTGGATTTCCACTAACGAAAAGGAGACATGAATCGATTTTTGTAGTAGTAGACACTCACATGAAGAGTGCCCACTTTATTCCTATGCATATGATGTATCAGGTACCTGACATAGCTAGAGTTTTCATCAGTGAGATTGTGAGGCTGCATGGCATGCCTAAGAGGATTATATTCGATCGAGGATCAATATTTACTGGACGATTTTGGACGAGTTTCCAAGAGGCCTTGGGAACCCAACTTAACTTTAGCACTGTGTATCACCTAGAGACTGATGGACAAAATGAATGAATGAACCAAATGTTAGAGGACATGTTGCACATGTACATGATGTACCAACAAAAGCGTTGGGAAGAATTCATGCCACTAGTGGAGTTCGCTTACAACAACAGTTACCAGAGCACCATTAAGATGGTGCCTTTCGAGTTTCTTTATGGGTGACCGTGTCAGACACCTTTGAGTTGGGATCATCTTGAGGATAGGGTCCTAGTGGTACCAGAAGTGATCTAGGAAATGGAAGAGAAAATGAAAACAATAAGACAAAGGATTAAAGAAGCACAGGATCGACAAAAGATTTATGCTGATGCACACTGTGTCGACCATATTTATGAGGTCAGCGATCAAGTCTTATTGCAGGTTAAACCACACAAGAGTTTAGTCAAGTTTGGGAAGGGAGATAAACTCTCTCTTAGGTTCATGGGACCTTTCAATATTGTGGAGAGAAAGGGGCCCATGGCCTATCGAAAAGCCTTTCTTGATCCTTTGAGCCATATGCATGATGTTTTTCATGTATCTATTTTGAGACATTACATTAGTGATCCTACACATGTTATTGACATGATTTATTTGCAGGTATCAAATGAGGGAGTGCTCACAATGAGTCGGTCGGCATCTTGGATCATCACATTCGACAGCTATGACATCGAATGGTAGATCAGGTCAAGGTCTAGTGGGACAATTATAGTCCACACTCGGCGACCTGGGAGGATGCATATGATATGCACCAACAATTTCCATTTTTGTTTGATAGATAGACATATGATATTGTGATACACTTTATTTGGCATTTATACTATGAAACTTCAGGATGAATTTTAGACCAAGAGGGGGAGTATGTAACATCCCGCTCTAGCACACTGAGAGAACTTACTCTTTGAGGACACTTACTCGCAAGTGATCCAGATTTTATGCTATTAAAACTTTTGATTTGATATTGAGGCATTATGATGACATGTTGTTTTTCAGTCTTGACATAGTCAGGTACTATTGACTTGATTTTTATTGAGTGTGCAGGATTTGGACCTCGAGGATGAAAGGGCATCGATGGAATCCCTTGGTCTCTGGATCAAGTTAGGGAGTGTGCCATTGGGGTTTGATTGATTTTACTATTATATTAATGTGTCTCATTAGATGATGGGATATGGATTTATTCTGACATGATTTGTTGATGATGCAGGCTGACAATAGCTTTCCGACCAGACTCACATATGGAGTAAAGGGGTCACGCATGACTACCAGAGATGTTGAGGGAGAGGTGTGGACAACAGCCCTGCCACAATATACTAGCACTCCCTTCATGGCTCGAACTGTAGGTTAACAATTACCTAGTTCGAGAGGACCCATGAAGTCATGAGGGAAGACTACGATAGTCGCTCATGATGATTCTAAGGGGCACGCAATAAGGTGGGGGCCTTATTCCTTAGAGGCCCTTAGTCTCCCACAAGTTCACCTGACAGAGTATTGACTCCAGGGGTTATTGATGTCTACCAAGTCAGTCAAGAGGCAATTGGAACCCTTGGAGCACGTAGTGCATCCTGAAGGGAAGATCGCGCAAGGGAAGAGATGAGGTGAGTGGCACCCTTAGAGCACCTAGTGCGTCCTGAAGGGCACATCGCATTGTCGATGATAGAGGGATGAACCTAGATGGCCTTAGGATGAATAATATGTTAAGAAATTAAAAAAAAACAATTTCCCTAATTAATTGTCACCCAGTATGAAATTTAAGGCCTAAGTCCAAATTACACTAGTGGTAAAATTTCGTCTACCTTTAAAAATAATAATAATAATAATAAAAATAAAAATAATAATAAATAGATAAAATAAAATAAAATAATAATAATTAAAATAAAAGCAACTTAAATAATAATTATGATCTTCATAAAATTTTGTAACGTGAAGGGAGTAAGAAATTAATTTATTCATAAAAAATAAAATATGTGGTTATAAAATGTAAAGAGGGAATTAATTATTTTATTTTTTTGATAATTTAAAATATACTAATTTAATGATAAAAGGGAAAAGGGTTTAAATTCCACATCTTCCTTTTATAGTTCTAAGTACAAGGGGAAAGAAGGAAAATCTTAAAATTTAGGAAACTAGGAAAAGAGGTAACATAAAAAGGGAAAAAGAGGGACTTAAGGGAAAAAGCGTAAGTCAACTTAGTAAAGAATCTACCATTTAAGAGCCTTCTAATTTTAAACTGGTTTAGCAACTTCATAATAGGGAAAGCCTTTAAAACCTATAAGGGAATTTGGGGACAACTGGGAGTGATTCTAGGAGTAACTCTAAGTGGGTGAGGGAAATAAGATAATTAATTAATTAAAGAAACTAAATAATGGAGGACTGTAGGGGATGGGGGACACTTGTACAGAGAAGAATTTTTAGGAATTTATTTTTAAAACTTTAATTAAATGAGATTTTAGCAAAGAAAGAAAGTTTAAAACTCTATAAAATAAAGGGAGAAGAAGGAGGAAGGATCATCTTTTGTTTGTGTAACATTACAATGCAGAAATATCGACTTAACTGATTTACTTGTGGGAGTTGGGATACCCATCTCAGAGAGGAGTGGTAGCTCGACCTTGTGAGGTGAGCTGGGTGATAGACTAAATCTCTGGATAGTGTGTGTGTGGCCCCTATGTGTCTCAGGGGGATAAGGGGGAAGAAGAGTACCCCTAGCGTTGGTTGGGAGGTACCGGTGAAGTCTCGACGGTCGGTGAGCAAGAATTGCACGGAGCGCGAGACGTCATTCAGAGCGGGTGAACAGGCAATGGTATGCTTTCTTCTTTTGAATGGTAGATTGTTGTAGGATTTATGATTTGGATCTGCATGATTGTTGGGTAGTTAAACTGAGTTATTTTTAAAATTTGATGATTGAAACTATTCTTAGCCTAGCCTGATGATTGTTGACTCCCATGGTCTTCGTTTTCCGCATGACTTGACAACCCTATGGTGTTTGAATTTGACCATTGTGATTGTTTTCCTTCATCCCTAGCACGCCAGTCCTCGCCTAAGCAGTCGACTAGGAGCTTCATCTACGGTCGTCACCTTAGGATTAAAAGACCTATGGATCTCAATGCCCTGCTTTTCTGTGCAAGGATGGTGAACCGAAGGATGAGCTGATCCGTCTACCTCTGTTGTTGTCCTTGGCTGATTGTTTGTCTTGCACCCTAATGCATTTTTCTAACCGGACAAATTTTGATTGATGACAAAGTCTTCTTCCAACTCAACATTTTCATATCTTGTTGTTTCCTGGCGATTCTGCCTCCTTCGGCTGCACTTCATTGACATAGGGGCGAATATGCACAACCAACCCTTGTATTTAAATTATGTTCAGTTGTTCAATTACTAGGTTCTTGACCAAGCTACTTGCCCTTCGTTGTAGAGTGCCAGGGTGTTTTGGTTAATAAAAATTGTACTTTTGGGTGTTTAATGAATGGTTAATCTCAGCACATTATTGTTTATATATTTAACCTCAAAAAGTTGATTGTTTAACTCAACCATTGATTTTTGAATGTTAATCTCTCTGTGAATATGACAGCAGACCAACTTTTAATCCCGTAGTTACCGTGTTTTAATTTATTCTATTGTTAAATTTTACTCTTGAAAGACAATAAATGGTTACCCTAAATGCGCGATATTTACTCTTGAATCCCCCAACGAATCACCCTTGAATGCATGCGTAGATACTGAGTTCGGGTAGCATTTTTAGTTTCTGACAGAGGTGGTTATTCTGTGTAAATAGTGGTGTATTATGTGTTAATGGATAGACACTTGATGTGGACAGTGAACTTTTAGACAATGAATAGATGTTTGAATGGACAACTTTCATTCTTTTTACAACATTTTTCATCACATAAATTACATTGGATAGCGAATTTATATATGATAATAGATAACCTGCTAATTTTGATAGCATAAGGCTGAATAGTGATTTCATAAATGGCAGACCAGTAGCTTGATTGACCAATGATGTTATTAATAAGTCAACTGTTAGCATTTCGACCACAACTGATAGTCTATTGTTGGCCAGCGATTACACCATGATCTTTACCACTGAAGTTGACCACGTTTGTATTGTCACATGCGTGTTACTCCTCCCTGTTACTACCTAAAACCAAAACCATGAAATGCCCACAGGGATGACAGTGTTTTGGTTGATTAGAGGATACGATTTTGCCTGGTCAAGCATACGATTTTTTTGTGTAAAGGACCGCCTTTGACACTCATCAGGACACCCATGATTTTTCTTAAACCGCCTTCTTGAGCTGATTTTTTTTACCACGACTTTAATTCTGGCCAACGCAGATGAATGTAATCGCATTTACGAATTGTGATGACTGTGTGTTGCATATTTTACCATGATTTTTTTCTTTAAAATGTAGATGGGCTACTATTAAGGACCCTTGGTTGTCCTTTAATGTAGTCAGTGTTTGCAGATGTGTGGCAGAACAAGTTGTCCCTTGATGACTATGTTTTCCTTGCTTTTACCTGATGACGATTATAATTGGCTCCCTAGTGCTATCAGCTTTCTATTATTTCTGGCAATGATATTGATTGGTTGGTCAGCATTGATAATAACAATTAATTGCATCAAACAAAGTAATTATGATTTCCCTTCAACCACGTAACTAATTTTGATTTTCATTGAACCGCCCTCCCTTGATGACTGCTACTTATATTTTTAGACAATAATTGCCACTTATTTTCTTCTAAGCAAGCCACATCTGCCATGAATAAATTTCGAATGAGGAATTGAACATTTCAAATTACCTTTCATGGATATTCTTCTAAATTGAAAAAGTGTTTTCAAAATTT
>WSFP011336872.1:0-37950 GCA_009831015.1 Picea engelmannii | reverse complement strand
ATTTGATGAAATCTTGTAATTGTTGAAGAAAAAAAATAAAACCATATTTTTGAGCTTATAAATGTCTTATTTTTGCATAAGCTTCCTTCATGATTCTTAGCTTACAAAGTCTTTTTTGATGATAAGGTCTTTAGAAAGGAAACCATCCAATTCAAATAGAAGAATTAGACCTATCAATTCAATGAAGCATAAGGACCTGTTGCATCAAAATTCAAGAGGAAGCATTCATGAACCTAGTTTAAAGGTTAAAGTAAACATATGATATAACACTGGTATTTTTCATTGGTTAAAAAAGAAATCAAAACATTAAATAGTTACTTTTATGATTTGAAAAATATCATTACTATGAGATCTCTTCTTTCCATAACCTTACCTACATTCGATATAATTTCTCTCTCCATCTCAAAGACTTAATACCATCTACTTGCAATCATAACACCTATTGTGTCTCTTAATTGGTAATTGTTGGCACACTTACTTATACTGAGAGGGAGGGTGAATCAATATAAGATTGATTTTTCTCTTTTCACTATACTACACTTTTCATTTCATTACTTTACCAACCATAAGCAATCAATAAGAAATACATACATACATACAATGCATAGTGCACAAAGAATTAACGTGGAAACCCAAATGGGAGAAAACCACGAGAAAATTTTATTGAAATATATTCATAGGAAACAACCTGCTACATACACCAATATGTTACAATGTTTGCATGCACCCACATGAAAGAGACACCAATCCCTTCACCTAAGCAATAACTCAGCAACACATGTAGACACCAACCTACGGTTACAATATTTGCAGGCATCAACCTACCAGAGACACCTTGCAAGGACCAACCCGCATTAAACTCTCCACTTGTTAACAATCAACGAGACATATGATGTTCTTTGTTTGACCTCGCACCTCCCTGCCACCCTTAGACAATTACATTTCACTCTCTTTAATTCACGAACTGCATGCACACTTCATACTCCTGCACTTTTTGTCTTGCTCGCTTATTTTTTCATACATAACCCAGAGCTACCTTAAGAAAATGCTAAAGTCAAACCCTGCACAGATCAAATTCCCCAAACATCCCTTTGTTGTTCATTCCCCTTGATTCTTATATCTCTTGCAACCTCATAGCCTCACTTCACCTACACACTCTAAAATAGAATAGGGTATCATTATTTATAGGAGTCTCTATAGGACATTTTTATCAGTCATCCCTAGGTTGATTAGAAACAGGGCTACCCATCAACTAATGCCTAGAAATATGTGATATATTCACTGACCACCAGGTTAACGGGGCCACTGAGCCATCAGACTCTACAAACATACACATGACACCCTTTAACCTTAGCTTCGATCTTGTTGAAATCTTTTCTTGACATACACAAGTCTGTCATTTGACATTTTGTTAACCATTTCACCGCCCACCAAGGGAAATGGACACTTAATTCATTTTAGTTAACCGAATTTAATTTTCCCAGGTTAACCTGCCTCTAACCGGGCACTGGGACTATCGAGTCACTGGCCCACCAAGCCCCTGGGTCTTTAGCATTGCACTGATATGTAGATCTAGTTAACCCTGGTCTCATTACATAGGCCATTGGGCACTGATCTCCTCCCTTCAAAAAAAGACACTTTTCAATATGAGTATGGTCCAATTCCTTCAATCTTAGTCGTTGATCTCTTTGATTAACGATCAGAATTCAACCACGCTCTGGTTCACAATTCTTCACCAAAATTAATGTTTAACTGGACCACCATGGGAATAACTCATCTACACCTTGTGTCTCGACCACCAGGACACCGTACCACTAGGGCACCGAGCCACCTAACCACCAATCCACCCGAAAAATTTATTCACCACGCTTTCAAACAGTAACTTTAGGTCTAGTTATGTTGGCATCCGATATTCAATATACCTGATACTTGAAGTTCGATATCAGATATCATATTCATATTTAAGCCAACACTCACATACATTTGTTGATGTCTAGATATCCATTGAACCAATATCTAATATACCAAATACTTGCAAATCAACGGTTGTTATTTACTCCAAGACTCATCCGACGGTTGTTGAGATTTAAGGTCAATGCTAAACTCTTCCATGATTCCACCTATGCTCTGATCTTGATAATTGTCTAACCATCCATCAGAGGAAATAACAGGCACTTACTAACACAAAATTTTGAAGGCTGGTCTGATTAGTGGTTTCATTATAGATAGTGGCTCTATTATATTTAGAAGCTCACTAAAGATGGAAAAGTTGCTAAATTACCATGTAAACAACTCTGAACTACAAATATTTATCTTGGACATCTGTAGTTTCCCCCTGTCTTTGACACCAATGATAACAATATTTCCAACAATATCCCCCTTTGTCATTGATGGCAACCCTTAGTCAATTATGATACTCCCCCAATCTGTTGTGACTATAGATCTCACAAAGTGTCTCTCTTAAACTTAATGAATTTCACAAATTATTCTCTTATTTAAGTTAATTGCTTCCATATCTATTTCAATTCTTTCTTTCTGCAAGTCTCCCCCTTACTCTTTACTCTCCTCCTTTGACATCAATGGAAAAGGGATTTTCTCCCCCTTACTCTTTACTCTTTACTCCTTACTCTCCATATTTTCAACCAACAATTTTCTTTCTTTCTGCAGCTCCCACTGAGCTTGTGCTTATTTTGAAGCACTTTAGTTGTTGGACGACATAGGCTCCACTCCCAGTTTTTTTCTAAGATACTTGAATGTTTCTCTAGGAAGAGATTTTGTAAAGATATCAACAATATGTTCCTTTCTACCAATATATTCGATCTTGACATTTTTTTATGTGACTCTCTCTTAAGAAATGGTATTTGATTGGAATATGCTTCGTCTTCAAATGCATAAAAGGATTCTTTGAAATATTTATGCACTATTATTGTCACACAATATTGATATTGGTTGATTATACTCTACCTTAATATCCTTGAATGCTTTTTTCATCCAAAGCACTTGTGTACAACATGTTTTTGTTGCAATGTATTATGCTTCTGTTGTGGATAGAGAAATCGATGATTGCTTCTTTCTTAAACAAGATACTAGATTGTTTCCCAGAAAGAATGCTCCACCATTGGTGATCTTTTTGCCATCCACATTGTCTGCCCAATCTCCATCTGTGTAAGTTGTCAAAGTAAAGTTTTAACCTGTGGGATATCATAATCCAAAATCCAAAGTTCCTTTTAGATATCTAAAAATCATTTTGATTGTTTGTACATGTGTTTCCTTTGGCGCAGCTTGAAACCTTTCAACTAACCCTACTCCCTTCATAATATCTGGCCTATGCTACCAATCATTGATCTGTACAGAGTTTGATTTTCTTCCTTTGGTTCATCCTCTTTGCTCAATTTACAACTAGTGATCATGGGTGTGTTGATAGGTTTACAGTCTTCCATTTCAAACTATTCAACATCTTCTTAATGTACTTACTTTGTGAAATAAATACCCCTTTACTGTATTGTGTAATCTGTAACCCAAGAAAAAATGATAGTTCATCAAGCATGAACATTTCAAACTCTTTTTTCATTTCTTTGGAAAATTCTTTAAACATATCATTTTTACTACCACCAAATATAATATCATCCACATAAAATATAATAATTAATTGATCTTTTCCTTCTATTTTGATATAGATATTGCTATCTGCAATTCCTGTTTTGAAACCTTGTTGTTGCAAGTACTTGTCAAGGCTTGAATACCATGCTCTAGGAGCTTGCCTTAATCCATAAAGTTTTTTCTTTAGTCTGCAAGCATGATCTTTATTTTTTGATAATAAGAATCCTTATGGTTGTTCAATGCACACTTCTTCCTCTAGATTTCCATTCATAAATGTTGACTTGACATCCATCTGATACACTTTAAAATTCTTGAAACTCGCAAATGCCAAAGACATTAGAATGGATTCTAATCTTGCAATATGTGAAAAGGTTTCTTCAAATTCAATACCTTCCACTTGAGCATATCCCTTACAAACTAGTATTGCCATTTTTTTTACTATTTCTCCATCTTCATTTAACTTATTTATGATTGCCCACTTTGTACCAATCACATTTTTGTCTTTAGACCTTGGGACAAGTTTCCATGTCTGATTTTTCTCAATTTGGTTCAACTCTTCTTCATAGCATTGACCCAATGTTTATCAACACTAGCCTCTATAAAACATTCAGGATCTATTTTGGAAAACAACGAAAGATTTACCTATTCCAAAGTGCTTGCCAATTTTCTCCTAGTCTGTGTTTCAGAATTTTTATCACCAAGAATTAAGTTTTATGGATGGTTCTTATACACAAACCTTGATGGGACTTGTGTATCTTGGCTTCCTATTCCCTCTTCCTCTTCTTCATTTTCATCTTCTTCTTCTTCACTACACTCCATTTCTTTTGTTTATTGTTTGTTCTTATGAGGTCTTGCTTCATCTATTTTGACATTTATACTTTCAACAATATTTTGTAGTATTTTGTTGTAACATCTATAGGCTTTGTTTCTTAATGAATAACCAAGGAAAATTCCTTCATCTGCTCTTGAGTCAAACTTGGCAGATGTTGGTCTTCTTTTTCATAATTCATAGGGTGTCTTATCATTGTTAACCCCGACTTTCCTTATGTTTAGAATGTAAATTGAATTGTAAACTACTTCTCTCCAAAATCTGTCTGATTATCTTGCTTCATTCAACATTTTCCTAGCAATCTCTTGTACATGTATGTTTTTCCTTTCAACCACTCCATTTTTGTTGAGGAGTTCTTGTCACTGAATAATGTCTTTTTATTCCCCAAGTTTCATGGAATTATTCAAATTAATTGGATGTAACCATTATTTGACCTTAAACATTTGATTTTTAGGTCAGTCTCATTCTCAACTAAAGATTTGAAGGATTTAAACTTTTCAAATGCCTTAGATTTATTTATGAGAAAGGCAACCCAAGTCATTCTTATATAATCATCAATAAGTAACATAAAATAGTTTTCTCCTTGCATATTTTTTGTTCTTGTTGGTCCACATATATCTATATGCACAAGTTCCAACAGCTTGGATGTTGTATATTCCTTTGTCTTAAAGCTCACCCTTGATTGCTTTCCATGCTGACACTTCTTACAAACAATGTTTGAGGGTTTTGTGATCTTTGGAATATCCCTTAATACTTGTTTGGTGTTGATTTTAACCAATTTGTCAATGTTCATATGGCACATTCTTTTATTCCATAGCCATCTTTCATTTGTCTACCCCATAAAGTATTTTTCTCCACTAATCTCATCAAGAATATACACATTGTTTGGAGTTTTGATTGCTCTTGCAACTAGTTTTCTTGAATTTTCAGTTCTGATCTTAAATTCATGGTAGTCAAAAGTGAGAGTGTGTCCTTGATCACACATCTGGATAACACTGAGAATATTGAGTTTCAAGTCTTCAACACATAGAACATTTTCTACATAAGAACTTCCATTATCAAGAATAAGAGTGCATTTTTCAATTATATTTGAAGTTCCATTGTCCCCAAAGGTAACACTACCTTCATTCTTCTTCAAGGTGATACAAGTTTTTGTATCTTCTTTCATGTGACTTGATCACCCAATGTCAATGTACCACTCATCCGTATTATTTTGTGCATGTACTGCAACTTGTATGATCAATAATTTTTCTTTCTTTTGTTCCCTTTGTTCCTAATTTCTTTCCATGACTCTTGGGGTTTCCTCTTTCTTATTTTTTATGGAAACACTTCTACATAACTTTTCTATATACCCATAATTGTTGCAGTTATAGCATATAATGTTATAATTCAGTAAAAAGGGAAACTGAGTTGTGAATTCTCCTTGAGAATCCATGGGTATCTCTGTTTATTTTCCTCATATAACTACCTTTTTCATTTATTCTACAATCTATAGCTTTATGAACAAAACCATTGCAAGAGTAACAATAACCAGAAAAAATATTTTGGTACTTGATTGTATGATTCCATATTGATGGAAAAGTATTCTCGATTCTGTCTTTGTGAGGAAGATTTTTTTCCTGTGGAAGTTTTTGTTCTTCCCTCATGTTGTCTTCAACCTTGACATGATTTTTTAGCACATCAACATAACTCTTGTTATTTTCTTCACTCAATTTTTTTGAAGAGGTTGAGTCTTCTTTAGTATTTTCCTTCTTCACACTGTATCCAAGAGCAATCTTGACAAATGGTGATCTTTGATAGTTTAGGATTTCATCTAGAGTTGCAGAGCTCTTTTCAAATTTCATGTTGGTATTTGAGTTCTCCAATTCCTTTCTTAGACAAACTATTTCAGATTCTAGACTGTTGCATGCATCTTCCTTTTCTTTTAGCTGAGTTCTCAAAACTTCTTCACTTCACTTTGCCTCTTCTACTTGAGTTTTTAAACTAATGATATTTTTTCTAGTTTCATCAGAGCTTTCTTTTGTATAGAGTATTTATTTTATGTACTTATTCAATTACTCCTTTTGTATCCATTTCTTGTTCGCCAATCTCTCTATTTCATTTAGAGAACATATGATATCTCCTTCAAGATCCACTTCTCCATCAATATCAGGATTGTTTTCTTCTATTAAATCTGTGTTTCTATCCTCTAGGACGACAGACTCAATTTCTAAGGCCATGAAGAGAATCTATTTTGTTTCACTATCACTATCATTAGAAGAGATGTTGCCTTCATTGTCATATATATTCTTCTTCTGTTTGTTGAACTTTCTTTTCTTTTCAGTCTTTCCCTTCTTGTAATTTTTGAAGCTAATATATTCTTCCTCATTACTATTTCTATTTTTTGCATAAGGACATTTAGCAACAAAGTGTCATACTTATACATAGTTAAAACATTTAAAGGGAATATTACCTTTGTATTTTCTTGATCCTTTCTTGAGATTTCTGACAAAGTTGGCATCTTCTACATCTGATTCACTATCTGAGTTGTCACTTGTATTGTATTCTTTGCTCTATGTCTTATTTGATGCCTTGAAGTATGCTTCCTTCTTTGATGGTTTTTATTGCTTATCCTTTTCTATCCTCATTTCATATGAAATGAGGATTCCATGTAACTCATCCATTGCTAGATCATCTAGGTCCTTTATTTCTTCAATGGAATATATATTGGGAGAAAATGTTAGGGGAAGTGACTTGAGCACTCTTTTCACAATGATTTTTTCATCAACCTTTTCACCCAATCCTCTGATGGTGTTGACAATCTCATCCACACAAATAAAATAGGTTGCAATACTCTCTTCTTATTTCATCTTAAGGTTCTCAAATTTTCTTCTATGGGTTTGTAATTTTTCCTTCTTGACCTTGTCGTCCCCTTCATATATATTATGTAACTTGTCTCACATTTCTTTAGCTAAAACACAATGCATGAGTTTGACAAATTTCGATTCTGCTAAACCACACAAAATTGCATTCATGGCTTTATCATTATTGTCATTGAGCTTATTTCCAGCTAGATCTACAAGTGGAGTTGTTGGAGTTGTGTAACCATTCTTAACTGCACCCCAAATGTCAAACCCAAGAGACATCAGGTAAGTTCTCATTCTTATTCTCTTTGAGGCATAATTTGATCTATCAAATGATGGAGATCAATTTTTAGATAAACCTTCATGTTTTTCCATGTGTGCTACATGGATTTACCTTCCAGTGGTTAGACTGGTCCTAAAGGAACCCGCTCTGATACCAATTCTTGGCACACTTACTTATATTGAGAGGGGGGTGAATCAATATGAGACTGTTTTTTTCTCTTTTCATTTTACTACACTTATCATTTCATTACTTTACCAACCATAAGAAATCAATAAGAAATACATACAGACATGCAGTGCACAATGCACAAATAATTAACGTGGAAACCCAAATGGGAGAAAACCATGGGAAAATTTTATTGAAATATATTCACATGAAACAACCTTCTACTAACACCAATCTGTTACAAATTTTTACAAGCACCCACCTGAAAGAGACACCAATCCCTTCACTTGAGCACCAACTTAGCAACACTTGTAGGCACCAACCTATTGTTACAATATTTGCAGGCACCAACTTGTTGGAAACACCTTGCAGGCACCAACCCACATTAAACTCTCCACTTATTAACAATCAATGAGACTTCTGATGTTATTTGTTTGACCTTGCACCTCCCTGCCACCCTTAGACAATTACATCTCACTCTCTTTCATTCACGAATAACATGTGCACTTCATACTCCTACACTTTTTTTCTTTCTCACTTAGTCACTCACACATAACACATAGCTACCTTAGGCAAACACCAAAGTCAAAACCTGTCATAGATCAAATTCCCCAAGCATTCCTTTTTTTTTCATGCCCCTTGATTCTTATATCTCCTTCAACCTCAGAGCCTCAATTCACCTCCACACTCTAAAATAAATTAGGGAATCGTTATTTATAGGAGTAACCATAGGGAATTTTTATGGATCGGCCCTAGATTGAGTAGAAACAGGTCAGCCCATCAATTAATGCATGGAAATCTATGATATGTTCACTGGCCACCAAGTTAACAGGGACATTGGGCCATCAGACTTTGGAAACATACACACAACGCCCTTTAACATTAGCTCTGTTTTGGTTGACGACTTTGTTTTACATACACAAGTCTGTCATTTGACGTTCTATTAACCAATTCACTGCCCACTGGAGGAAATTGACACTTAATTCATTTCAGTTAATTGACTTTATTTTTCCCCTATTAACCTGCCTCTAACCAGGCACCGAGACTACCGGGTCACCATCCCACTAGGCCCCTGGTCTTTAACATTGTGCTAATACTCCGATCTGGTTAACCCCAGTCCAGTTACACAGGCCATCGGGCACCGATCTCCTCCCTTCAAACACAAACACTTTTCAAGGTGAGTCTGATCTAGTTCCTTCAATATCATTAATTTATCTCTCCAATTAATGGTCAGGATTCAACCATGCTCCCATTCACAATTCTTCACCGAAATCAATGTTTAACCAGACCATTGGGGGAAAAACTAGTCTACACTCTATTGCTCGACCACCGGGCCATTGGTACACCCAAAAAATTTATTCATCGTGCTTTAAAATAGTCACTCTGGTCTAGTTACTTTGGCATATGATATATGTTATACTTGATACTTAAATTTTCGATCTAATATATCAAATTCATCCTGGAGCCAACACTCTTATAAATTTGCAAATGTCTTGATATCTGGTGAACCGATCTTCGATATACCCAACACTTGAAAATTGATGGTCACTATTCACTCCAAGACTCATTCAATGGTTGTTGAGATTTAAGGTCAACACTAAAGTCTTCACATATTTTCAATTTGGTCCAATCGATCATTTTTTATTAGTAATCAATGATCCAGATTTCACCATGTCGCTACAATTCTGCCTATGCTCTGATCTTCATAACTGGATAACAAACCACTGGAGGAACTAACATAAACTTGCTAACACAAAATTTTGATGGATGGTCCAGTTAGTGGTGTCACAATAGATAGTGGCTCTGTTATATTTAGGAGCTCGCTAAAGATGGTGAAGTTGATAAATTACCCTATAAACGACTTTGAACTATAAATATTTATCTTAGACATCCGTAGTCTCCCCCTATCTTTGATATCAATGAAAACAATATTTCCAACAATAATGACTCATGAATCCCTAATGACCTATTTATTTCACTTGGATAAATATTTGTTAAACTCGAGTCTTACTTCTGCCACCTTGTTGATATGCACCATGAAATTAGTGATTGAGATCATAGGCAAACAATTCCAGATACAACAAGACTGTATGAGACAGAGGAGATGAAATTTTTGAGACATATTTGATTGAAAAACAAAGTCATATATGAGAAAAATTTTACAGTAAAGCATGTCAGTCAAGTTTTAACCCTTTGGAGTTGAATTGGTTGGCATTCATCCTGATTGCAATATAATCCTAGAGAGAACAGGTTGGAGGTATTTCTTCAAAAATTTTGCAGGGAACAATGAAGAAATGACAAAGTATTTTACTCATACCTTCGATGGGGAGTGTGCCCAAGTATGTAATTTAATCATTCACCTCTTTGAGAACTCTCTATCTCAAATTTTAGGACTACCTCGAACATGAGATAAATAAATCCATTGATTTAAGATCCCAAATTCCTTTCCTTCTAAGAAATAGATAGAAACCTAATTGGGTTGTACGTGTACCTAGGGTTTGGTTGAAAGACCCTTGGAAATACTTCATTTTGTTGATCCAGAAGTATGTAACATGTGAAGGGCATTTTAGCCTAATTTTCCTCTATCATATCCAAATTTTATGACATTTGAAAGGGGACAAACTTATGAATATGCCTTATTTGTTGTTAAGATATTTAACTAAAATGTCAAAGGATATTCAAAAACAAACTAACAATGTGGAAAGTTCCCTTTACCATCATGGCTTAGTTAAAATCATTATCAAGTATGAGCTACAAAAACAAGGAATTGAATAGACACAATTCATATTAGACAATGGATTTGAAGATCAAGACACCACAAGAATTGTTACAAAGAATTTTCTTCATGGTACTATAGAAGAAAGGCCAAGAAATGGAACAATAGAGATAATGGAGCATACACTTGAGGATGCATAGGATGTTCAAGAGATTCTTGGAATCTCATGGACTAAAAAGAATAAACAAAGAAAAAGTATTGTCAAAATAGACAAAGTTGCAAATTTGACACCTCGGCCTAGAATAACTAGAGCTATGCTTAAAGGTTCGAAGAAGATCAAAGGAGAAATGAATAAATGAGTCCTGTATTGGAAAAACCTACAAAAAAAACTAAAGTTCAAATCTTTTAACCAAAATCTAAATCAACTCATGAGCTAGATGAATCCCAATAGGTGTTCTATGACTTTTTGGAAAGTATTGAGTTAAAAAAGGAGAACCCTCTTCTGTCAATAACAAAGAGTTATCTCCAACCAATAGAATAAACAAAAGGGATTTACCTTCAACTATGGATTTTGAAGGAAAGGGTTTATCTATAGATACTAGTCGTGAGAAAGTTGAACCTTCTATTCCAAAATAAGAACTAGTCACTTTGTCAACTTTGATTATAACCTCCTAATTAAAGAATAAGAAAGGACAAGTTATGAGGTTAAACAATGATATTCAAGAAATGTAGGTCCTATAAAGGTTCATTAAAATTGAAAATCGGTCTCTGAGAGAACATAGTACAAAGGTGATTGATGAAAATGACAGTTTGAAGGAAGAAAATGAGCAATTGAAAAGGAAAAAAACGCTCTACTAGCAAGTTAGGCATACAAGTGGTACAAACAGAAAAAGAAATTGAAATTGAAAAACCAGAGTCTACAGGTGGAGGTTCTTATGTGCAAACCAAGAAGGAAAATTAGGGAAAGAGCTACAAACATAAGAGATGTCTTTCCCAGGACATAAGATTGAATTCAAACAAAGAAATTATTGGTTTTGGAATTTTTTTAAAAAGCAAGTTTTTTTTGCCTATAGTAATATCTTGGTACGCAAATTCACCTTTTGACCTCAAAACCTATCCATTTCGTTTTCCACTTATGGCACGCATACCTCTATTTTGGCAAGAGATCTCTCGTGATAATCATTTTTAGATCATATGAGGTAATGACTATCTTTATTTTGATTTCCAAATTTAGAAATTAAAATATCAGTTTTGTTATCAGTGTTTACAAGAATAATTACATTTTTGTAATTGCTCATTCATTAAGGTATATGCAGATAGATCCTAAGGTAATGAACAAATGGGTTATCATCCTTATCTTCATAAGATGGTATGTTGCTCCTGGATCTAGAATATACATCCTAAAAACCTCTGGTCAACACATGAGTCAATCCAGGTGTCAGCGTGCAGCTAGTTAGCAACAAAAACATCAAATGTCAATCTTCCAAAAATCATGGTCAAAGATTACTCACCTAATCAAATTAGTTATGTTAGGAGAAAAATAATATTGTAATAAATAAGGAGAGTGATCATAGAATAGTTATTTTCTCCATTAAGTGTTATAAATAGTTAGTAATGCAAAGAGCTAGGGGAGGAAATTTGGACAACAGAGAGGCAAATTTATCTTGTCATGTGCTTCTTGTATTCTTTTTTAACAAGGGAACCACTTATTGAATGTGGATTTGGTATTTTTATTCAAACTCTTTTTACATACCTGTTTTCTCTTATAGTTTTTGAAACTTATATTGGAAATCATTATTTTTATCCGTTCTACTCAAATCCTTTGATGACTCAAGTTTATTGGCATATTGTGTTGAGTGAAGTGGAATTGATGGTGTTGCATTTCTGTTAAACATTTTTTAATTATTTCATTCAATTGCTATGAAAGATACTTTCATGATTATGCATTATTTCAACTAACTATATATCAAGTAAAAGAACAATGTTTCTATTAAAGATTGGTTTTATGATTTGTGAAAATTGATGTATGTGCTTAAATAGATGATGAGTATTTTATGAATTCTTTCTAAGAGGATTACCATTTATAATTCTTTATTTTGTTTGATATTGGTTTCCTATGAGCCAATAGAGATAGAATTTCATATATGACAAGATAGTTTCTTGCAAAATGTGGATGAGTTGATATCACCTTGGGAACTAATTTATAAAATTGTTGTCCCATACTTTTTTGTTTTCCATATTTTTTAACTGCTTCTTTAGCTATTAGCATTATGTAGATATAATTGTTGTTATATATTTTTAATAAAAAAAATTATTGTGCTTAAAGGTTCTTGATATATTGAATTATTTCTAAGTCTTAGAATCTATCATTCGTATCTACACTTTTAAATAGTATTTTCTCTCAATTGAGATAGGATTAGTAGATCAATTTTATTTTATGTAAACCTAGGTTAAGTTAGATTAGAGCTTAAAATGTCAAGTCTCTTTTCCAAAGAACAAATATCTTGAGTGGAAATCCAAGCCCACATATCGGTTAGAAACTACCATCCCAAATGAAAATGATTCTAATCGGGGCTCGTGATCGGGTAGTTATCCCCTATTGTAGGAGGAAATTTTTCCACTTGTCAACAATTGGCGCTAGAAGAAGGGAAAGTGACATGCATGGCTGATATATCCTCTCGCGGTGCCAAGTCATCAAATTCATCTCATACCAAATCACCCCCAAAGAGGATCCTTAAGTCTACATTTCCTCTCTTAAAGAAATTTTGGTGTCCAATTCACTTGAAATTATTGAAAACCCACAAGAGGTAGAATCCCAATATAACCTTATTTCATCATTCTAGATTGAGTTGGTAGATTATGCTATTTATGAAGAAAGTCCTGTAATTAGTTCACGACTACAAATATCCAAGGTTTTAACATGAGCACGTAGTAAAGAAATTGTTCAACCTCCTATCAAATTTACGATCCCTAAAAGACAATCAAAGAAAGGCAAAGAAAGCGATATTAATTTCATTTCCAAGCCTAATCCTATAGAATTAATCTTCAATATCTTAATGGAATATTAAGAGATTAATTATTCACTGGTCAATTTTCAATTAGAGGTCAATTCAGGTAAGCCCCCATATCCACCTAAGAGTCCTCCTCACACTCTTGTCGGAACTCGACCACCTTCTCCATAAGGAAGTCCTAGGAAGTCCAAGGAACCCCCAAAGAAGAAGAATGGTCGGAGTACCAAGGAGACCATGGCTTTCCCTAGGAGTTTTTGTAGTTTCTGGCCCTGCTCATGATATTCCCAAACATCCTAAGAAATTTCTCCCTAAATTTTATCCTAATAATAGGGAATCTCCTTAAGATCATGTCAGTTAATTCATTCTAGCAGTAAATATAATAGGTGTGAAACATGAAGATGTTGTATGTCAGTTATTCCCACACTTTTGAAGGAAAATCTTCTATGTGGTATTTTGCATTACCATGAGGAACAATCACAAACTGAAATGACTTGACACTAATGAATAAAATCCCTGAATATTTTAGGCCTATAGATAATGTAATTATTGAATTTCATAGTACATCCTTTCCATCTTCCATTAATGTTTTTGTTAAAAGATCCAGTAAAACAACTTTAGTAGAAACATTTGAAGAAACATTAGAAGTGGAGAAAGAAATGATGAGTATCGCCAATAAATCCCCAACTAAAAATAAAATAACTTTTTCACTAGCTAGGAGACATAATGTAGTTACAACAGATGAGAATATAGATAAAGAAACATTTGATATGGATGGTCTTCAAATAATGAATTAGAAATGGACTAATGATATTGTAGATCTTAAGAAAAATTCAGGTGAAAGTTCATCATATAGGAGATCATGGAAAACATCTCTTAGAAGAAATCATTCACTTCCTAACAATCCAAATACTACCCCTAAATAAATGCATATTGAAGAATTTTCTCAAGATCATTATCGTCGAGCGCATGAAGATAATCATTTTGACAAAAACAGTCCAACATTTATTAACATGTTTAAAGTATTTGTTGCAATGGAACAAGACAAAGAAGGACAAACAAGCCAGGAAGAGCAAAGGGATGATCATAATACTAAGTCATCAATCAATTTCATATGGTACGATACTCATGGAATAATAGATGATGATGAAGAAGAAATATCTAAATAAATTTTTGTTTCTCAAATCGGAAGTAAAAGACTCCTTTATGCTCCCAAAACACCGACTACTTCTTCCCCTCCCAAGAAAACAGTTCCTTCTAACATGATAAACCCCACTTAGAATAAAACAATTGTTCCTTCTGATATTCTTAATTATGACATTGTAGAAGATATGAAAACTACTAGAGCTATTATCTCTCTTTATGAATTAAAAACATTAACAAAACAAAGAAATAAGTTAATTCATGCTTTGCAATTCAACTTTGAAAAAGAGAAAGTAGCTCAAAATATTTCATCAAATGTCAATGTTGGTTTGATAGGTGACAAATTTGGTTCACATACACCTCCTTTTCTCTTGACCTTTAAAATTTTCAATAGAAATGTACATAACTATTTAGTATATGCAGGGGCTTCATCTAATGTCATGCCTTACTCGGTGTGCAAAAAGCTAAACATAGAGGCCAAGAAATATTCTATACAAATTGTACAGTTGGATAGGTCAAATGTTAAAGTCTTAGGAGAATTAAAAAGGGTATTCATTAGGATATCTTCAAATTATAAGGTTCATCAAACCATTGATATTATTGTTGTTGACATTCTTGAATCATATGGTTTTGTTTTAAGTAAAGATTGGTAAGAAAAACTACATGATTATTTTTCGACTGATTGGTCACATCTTTGGTTACCTTTTAATGGTTGACCAAATAAAATAAACTTAGAATCAGAAAAACACATGAAATATATTGTGATTTGAATGATCCCAATGAGTCCATAATGTTTACAAATTCTACATTGGGGAATTTTTTCATTGACTCGTTCTTTGGAAATTTCCCTGCAAAACCTTCACCTTTTATTGAATTAGGTTTGCTTTCTGAAATTCTACATTGTACTCAAGTTATTGAATTGGATTATTCAAAATTAGAGAATGATCATTTGGTTAAAAGAATATAATTTTGTACTTTGTACTATGATGGATCTAAATCAAATGAAGGTGAAGGTGTTCTCAAATATCCTTAAGGAAATAAGACTTTGATAGCATCTAGATTAGAGTTTGATTATACCAATAATTTTGCAGAATATGAAGCCCTTATTCAAGGTCTCATAAAAGCAATAGATTTGAAAATAAAAGCAATAAGGGTATTTGGCGATTTTGAAATCATAACCAAACAGGTGCATAATATGATTGATTGTGTTTCTAATCATCTAAAGAACTATCAATGTGAGGTATTGAATTTAAATGATAATTTTAAGGCCTTTGATATTATCTATGTGCCTTTGGCATTAAATTTTGAAGCCGATTTGCTTGCTAATGTTGCTTCATGTTTGATTCCTTTGGAAAATTTATCTCCTGATAATTTTTCTATTGAATTGATTTCCAAGCCCTCGGTGCTAGATAACATAAAAAATTGGAGGGTCTTCGATGATGATGACCAGATTCTAAGATTTATTACACAAGAAGGCACTTTCAAAGTCTTTGTCATAGATGAAAATCAACACGATAAGGAAGGGAATGAAATCTCTCTAGGTAACTCATCAAATACAAAAAATGGAATACAAAAATCAATGGTAAGTTTAGAAAAGTTTTATGATTTACAAGATAAGCTTAAAAAGAAAAAAAAAATTTGTAAAACCAATAGTTCCTCTATGCAATATGAGGTAATAAATTTAGGAATTGATCAAAATCCCAAAAATATTAATTTAGGAACAAATTGTTCTCCCTTTGAACACAATGCACTCGTCAAACATTTTAAAGAGTATAAGGACATATTTGTGTGGACTTATGATGATCTTAAGGTCTATGACACTAAAATCATTCAACATGTTATTCCTACTAGGAAAGAGGCTAAACTTATGCAACAAAAACTTAGAAAAATCTACCCCAATCTCGAGCTTCAAATCAAGAAAGAATTGAACAAATTACTACAAGCTAAGATTATTTTTCCAGTTAGGAATTCATAATGGGTCTCAAATTTAGTTCCAGTTAGGAAAATGAATGGGGATATCAGAATTTGTATTGACTTTTGAAATTTAAATAAAGCTTCTGAAAAAGATAACTACCATGTTCCACCTATGGAACAAATTTTGCAAAGAGTAACTGGATTTGAAATGTTTTCCCCTTTAGATGGATTTTCCCGTTACAATCATATTTTGGTTTCACAACCAGATCAGATTAAAACTACATTTAGAACTAAATGGGGAACTTATGCATATAGGAAAATGCCTTTTGGATTAATCAATGCAGGTGCCACAATCTAAAGAACCATTGATATTTCCTTTATAAGACTAATAAATAAGTCAATGGTCATTTATTTAGATGAAATTACAGTATATTCTCGAGACAGAAGTGAACATGTTCATAATTTGAGACAAATATTTGATTGGTGCAGAAGATATGGGATTTTCTTAAACACAAAGAAAACAATTTTCACTGTGACAAAAAGTAAACTATTGGGTTTTATAGTTTCAAAATTAGGATTGTCATAGACCCTAAAAAGAATAAATTTATTTCACAAATTTATTTTCCTCACAATAAGAAGAATATGCAATCATTTTTAGGTAAAATTAATTTTGTGAGGAGATTTGTACCTACTTTCGCTGAAATAGTCAAACCTTTGCGGGATATGATAAAAAAGAATTCTACATTTAAGTGGGAATATAAAGAAAGAGAATCCTTTTAAAACATTAAATAAGAAATTATTTAAGATCCCACTTTAATGAGTCCATATTTTGAAAAAGATTGTATCTTTTACACCTTTGCATCTAATTCTTCTTATGTAGTTGTCTTAACTCAGAAAAATTCAGAAGGTTTTGAAGTCTCGATATCTTTCATGAGTTCTGATTTACAAGGTGCATAATTGAAATATCTTGATATTGATAAACAAGCCTATGTTTGATCCGGATTATTTTCGGCACAAAATGAGAGCAGAGATATAATAAAGAAATGTACAGAGATATATCAGAGATATAACCATAAACTGAGAGATACAGTAATACACAATTTATATTAATGAGTGAAATGTACAAAATTGTAGAAATACAGAGTGAAAGACTCGCTAGAATGGTGGCATCTTATCTCTGAGAAGAGATGTGATGGCTACACTCATTCGCAGGAAGATGATTGTTACAACGAGGCTCCAAAGGCCTTTTTAACATAAAGAAAATCCAAAACCCTAACCCCAAAAGATGAAAAGCCAACAATTTTGTGGACCCCGTTTTGGGTAGTTTGGTGTATCAACTTCCCGGGGGAGTAACTTTGGCACACGATCTCCGTTTGGGGTACACGATAGCTCATTGGAAAGTTATTAACAAGGAGATTCATTTGGGGGGCTCAATAAAATCCTTTGATCATCAATGAGGTGCCTAGTCGTGAAAAAAACATCGTTTAGGCCCTCAAAATGGCCCTGAAAGTTTGGGACCCGAAAAATTGCTAAAAATAGTAAATTGCCAACAAACTGTTTTGAGCCAGTTGGAATAGGTGGGTGGCCACCGATATACACCTGGATCAATTTTATTTTCAAAGTAGCGAATCATTTTCTTCCATACCTTTTGAATTCACATATAAAGGTCATGGTACCACATCCTTCGATTAGAAATTTGTTGGTTCAAAAGGATTTGAGAGATAAAAGAGAAAATTGGATGACCATGCTCCAATAATATGACTTTGAAATCAAACAAGAAAAAATCATAAGAGGACAAGGTCTATGTAAGTTAGTGGTTGATTCAGAAGATGCCCAGGTAAGTGATCAAAATAGTTGGGAGAATGAACTAGAGGTAAGCAAAGAAGTTTTATATATACCAACCCATAATTTTTCATGGCATAATGAAATCAAATACTATTTGACTCATGTTACTTCTCCTAAATCATTATAACCTAAGAAAATAAGAGATTTAAGGTTAAAATTAACCAAATACCAACTCATTAATGGAGCATTGTTTAGGAAGAATTATGATAATGTTTTTCTAAGATGTCTTGAAAAACCTAATGCAAATAAGGTATTGGATAAACTACATGATGGACCAGATGGGGGAAATTTTGGTGGAGAAATGACTACTCACAATATTCTCAGGGCTAGATACTATGTCCCTACCTTATTCAAATATTTTTATTCATATGCTATAAAATCTAAACTATGTCAAACATCTTCAGGGAGAGAAAATAAACCTACTTTTATATTGCAACCACTTGAAATTGAAGTTCCATTTGAACAATGGGGTTTAGATATTATCGGAGAGATCAACCCTAAGTATGCACATCTCCATAAATACATTCTTACTGCAATTGATTATTTTACATGATGGATCGAACCTATTCCTCTCAAGAAAGTTAATGAAGATCAAATGATCTCTTTCCTTAATTAGTATATAATTTCCAAGTTTGGTATTCCTAATTATTTAGTCTTTGATAATGCATCGTACTTTTCATCCCTTAAACTGACTGAATTTGCTTTGGAAAAAATGGATTACCATTAAGTATTCTGCAAATTATTATCCTCGGGGAAATGGTTTAGCCGAATCAACCAATAAAAATTTAATTTGAATCCTGAAAAGGACCATTCATGACCATCAAAGAAATTGGCATAAACAACTTTATAATGCATTGTGGGCAGATAGAGTAACTCCCAAGAATTCAATAGGGAATTCAACCTATTTCCTTGTTTATGGGAAGAAAGCCATTCTACCTCCTAGTATATTTCTTCCTTCTCTACAACTAGCCCAGTCAGTTCAAGAGGAATCATGTCCTAAAATGAAAATGAGAATTGATGCATTAATTAAATTGGAAGAAGAAAATGATAAAACCAAAGATAAATTTCATGATACCAAACAATAATAAAACGATGGTTTGATAAACCTTTAGTGGATAAGAAAGAGTTTCAAATTGGAGATCTAGTCCTGAAATGGGACAGAGCTCATGAAGAAAAAGGAAAACACACAAATTTTCAACATCTTTGGTTGGGACCATTCCAAACAACTTGGCCCCTCAATATTTATTTTACAAACATTAAATGGAGAGATTGAAAACCTCCCTATGAATGGCCAAATTCTTAAAAAATATTTTTTCTAGTCATGAAAAATTATTATTCGTAAATATTGTATACTCCTTTGTTTTTATTTTATTTTTTGTACTATCATTCATTACATTACGATAATACACGCGAAGGCATGTCTCGTTACAAATTTGAAAGGGTATTCCAATGTTTACAAGATCCTTAGTTCAAAAAAGGAAATCTTTACTTGTTATTAGAGATAATCATAAGATTCATCTGAAGGAAAAGGCTTATGTAAATATTTATAAGAGCTTCATCCATCACATAATAAAAAATTGACATTAGTGATGATTTGGAGTGGAAGTAAAATTTTAGGCTTAGTTTTTATTTACCAGAATTTTGCCAATTAAAATAACTCGTGTATCACCCTGCTTCCATCACACTCATTGCATGATGAAATATCTTTATACATATATATTTAAAGAGCGTAAACTATGAAATGGAAGATGAAAAACACTATTGTAGGTGTGGGAAGTACAATAAAACTTGTTGGGGCTATGGACACTCACGTATAGCAGGGCAATGCATGTATGATCTTTGTCGGGGCTATGGATGCTCGCGGACAACAAAGAAATGTTGCATTCAAGAGAGATGAGGAACAAATGTGTACAAGATTAAGTTTGTATAAAGACTTAGGCCTTCGATTTTATTTCAAAACTAATTTGAAACTCATTGTCTCATCTCAAATAATAAATTCCATCTTTTCTCTCTCTTATAAAATGTTACGATAAGAACAGAGTATTGATGGTGAACAAATTGTTCTTAGATATCAAGTATTGTATTTCCAAATTAATAAGTGAAAGATGGAAAAAATCCCTATACTTCTCGTAACAGAGACAACTGCTTCTGCCAATGGATTTTCAATTTTTTTTATGGTACAATAACCCCCCTCCATTATCCAATTTTCCTTAATAAAAATAATGGAGTTCCTTTCGAAATTTTGTTTTACCATTAGAGGGTCCATTAAATTTTATTGTCTTTATTATCTTTTGAATATCCAGTCAAACAAAAATAAAGATCAAGTTCTCATAATGTCGTAATAAAGAAAATTGTTGCATATTGTAATAATAACAATCTTTTACTAATTGGTTGGATTTGTGCTCTGCAACGAAACCCTAGCGCTCTGTAGTAATCCCTGATCTTCTGCTGCATGCACTGACCTACTGCAGGATGATCTTGTCACTGAAACCACTCAGGTATGGGAAATCACTGTAGATTGAGAAGACGTGATGAGCCCAGAAGGGGGGGGGGGGACCCCCCTCTTACAACAATGTAATTGCCAATGACAAAGCCAGTATGAGGGCCAAACGACCTGCCTTCGAGCCACCGATGCACCTGTGAGACTAGATATTATCTCAAGAACAAGGACTCAGAAAGGAAATGGATGTCGAGGCCAGTTCGTCCCAACCAAAAGCACCTCACGGATGGGAATTGGGGAAATGCATCCCTCAATCAAAAAAACCACCTCCATATATCATTAGATCGAACAGGGTGAGTGAACACACTCAGTTCATACGGGATCATGCACTAATCAGTAAGTTACTTGGACTCTGGCCCTTTGAAAGGGACCTAACTCAATGGATCAAACAATGGTGGAATCCCAAAGGTGATTATGAGGTTCAACTGAGCTCCAAAGGTTTCTTCACAATCATCCTATACAACCTTGAGGACAAGGACAGAATATTTGACAATAGGCCATACTTCTACAACTCCGTCGGGTTATTCTTGAGGTTCTGGACAGACCACTTTAGCCTGGAAAAGGAAGACTTCAAAATGGCACCAGTCTAGATTAGACTCTACTCTCTGCCCTAGGAATTCTGGTTGGAAGAAATACTCATGGGAATAGGTAATACAGTGGGAAGTTATGTCAAATCACCAGAAGCAACAAATCAAAGAGCGTACACATCATATGCCTGAATATGTGTCTGCATGGACATCTCAAGAGCGCTACTTGGATCTATCACTCTAGAGTATCAAGACGAATATTGGGGCCAAATGATAGACTATGAACATATACCCTTTCATTGTGGAAAGTGCCATGAGCATGGCCATCTCTTTAGAGAATGCCCTCTAAACATTATGAATAACAATGCAGGGGAAGCTCCCCGGATGGGGTGTTAGACGGCACAACGCGGCAGCAGATGGAGGAGGGTACTGGGGGAGGTGGCGTAAGACCACGTGCTGGGCATGTGCCGCAGCCCATCACCCCACCCGACCTTTAAATGACAATAATGTAGATACGAGGGTGCATTAACGACGTCGTCCTCCCCCTGTGCTGCGAGTTTAAACGAAACAGATGCATTATGGCCTCGGCTTATTTCATTCCCCTGCGTGCAGAGCCCCTTCTTCTGCTGCTGCACTTCATCCCTGATCTCATCCGCAGGTTTCAAGCGACCTTCCCTCCTGCTAACAGCTGTTTTGGTTTGCGAATGACAAGGCCTCGAGGAAAACCCAGGCGGGGCTCCCCCTGGAAGCCTCGCAGACCTTCCATTTCGCCCCAAACCTCCGACTCTGAGGTTTCCTCCCCTCAGCATCAGTTTGTTTATCCCCGAGCTTCTCTGCGACCTCCGTAGCCCAGTTCCATGGCAATAATCCCCCAAACGCCCATATCGCCCCTTCAGCTCCTCAATGTCCCGCCTCACCTTGAACTTCACTTTAATCTTCCGAGCAGCTCGACGGAGGCACCTTCTCAATGGGAGGCACCACAAGGAGCAGGACAGAGCTCTCAGGAATCTTTTGATAGAGACCGTTTCAGAAATGGCCTGTCAGCCCTGTTCAACTTGGTCTTTGAATTACGACAGGAGGTGGCAGACTCACAATTCCGCATGCAAACCACGGAAATCAAGGTGGCCAGCTTCCTCCACATCATCGCATCTATGCAAAGAGCATTGCTCTCGGATCCGGTTGCAGTCCACAACGGGGAGGAACAAAACAGAGGTCCAGCCCAAGCAGACATGCCGCAGACTGAGCATGAGGATTACACTGGGGAAGCAGCGGACGACCAGGAAGCTGACATGCGTTGGGATGCTGAGCCTGTTCACACTGAGGGAGCACCCGGGCCAGGGGATCCTCAGCCCATGCAGCCCCATCATTCGCCAGGTGTCTAAGTTTCTGGCTTTAAGTGCTAATGCTACCTAGTAGAAATAAACAGTATAGCTACTCTCTTGTTTTGTTAAGAACTAGATGAACTATGGAAGGGGTGAGCTGGTTGGACTGGTTTCCCCATGCTGGGGCAGTCCAGTTATTACAGCTTGCCACCTTTTTTTGTAACTTGCTATCTAGCCCTAGACTTTGAAAGATCTTAATATACAAAACTCTTATTTACAAAAAAACAATGCAGGGGAAGCCAAGAAAAAGGATGGATTCACAATAGTCCCATGCAAAAAGAAGAACCCGCCATGGAAACAAACTACTAGCACAACTCCAAAGATCCCCACCAAAAACTCTTATGATGTCTTGAGAAATTTACCAGATGACGAGGAGATTCAAGATCCGCACAACGCAAAGGCCTAGGAGAAAGGAAAGCGACAAACTGACCCTCCTTCTAAGAAGACTCTAGGAACAACCCCAGCAGAAATACTTGGGACTGATGGTGATATCCAAATGCACTTGAACGATCAGGATCTAGAGGATATAGACTTGGAAAAACTTGAAGAGGCTCTTAATCGCAAAGATCTGCAAATGATTCCTGTAGAACAACTACGCAAAGTCCACAAAGTTTTCATTGACTCTACCGCTGGATCTACATCCAGGCTTGGCATAGCCACAGATCCAGGCACAAAAGCAAAGCGTACACCAAAGAAAAACAAAAGAAGAGGGCACAAATCAGCACAACAACTAATCAAAGAAGTAGGTAACCTCCTTCTAAACTCAAGACAGATCTAACGGCTCTCGGAGGGATACCTCCACCCACCACCACACTCCCAATGATGAAGATAATCTCATGGAATGTCAGAGGAATCAATGGACGATCCAAATAGAGGATCCTTTGAGACTGCATTAAAGCAGAAAAAACAGATATAATCCTGCTCCAGGAAACCAAGTGTGCGGGAGCAGAAGCAGAAAATATTTTTCAATAGAGTCGGCGCGGATGTGATTTCATCTACACAGATTCAGCGGGTGCCTATGGGGGACTGGATATCCTCTGGAACCCTAATAATGTCACTTTAAGTCAATCTTTCTCCACCGTCGGCACGCTCACAGCGCACTTCATGGTCACATGATCAAGCAAGGAAGGAGCCATCACCAATGTTTATGGATCGCAAAGCCCAAATGATAAAGAAAGCTTCCTGGGAAAAATAGATCACATCAAAGAGCTTCTGAACATGCCCCACTAGATCCTAGGGGGAGATTTCAACATAATCTTGACACTAGAAGAAAAAACTGAAGGCACCAAACGCCTGGAGCAAGACAGTGGTAAGTTCCAATCACTCATTGATCAGCTGCACTTAGTAGATATTGAAACTAGAAATGGCATGTTCACTTGGTCCAATAGATGATCTGGTCACCAACAGGTGGCTTGTCGTCTAGATCATTTCCTTCTTTCGGAAACCCTACTAGAGGAGGATCATGCCATGGAAGCCAACATCCTTCCAAAAATGGGATCAGACCATTGGCCCATCTCACTATGCATGGATATTGAAGACACTCCTAAGCTCAAGCCCTTTCGATTTGAGAAATTATGGCTCTCCCATCCTGAATTTCCTCAACTTGCAAAGTCCTGGTGGGACAAGGCAACAATCAACCATGGAACCTGCATGTACAAATTCCAGCAACGCCTCAAAATTTTAAAGCAACACCTGAAATACTGGAACAAAACTACCTTTATAAACATACTACAAAGCATTCAGACAATTGAGCACAGATTGGAAGAACTGTAGAAAACCTTCATCTCAGGACTCAGAACCCCTGACCTCATGAAGGAAGAAGCAGAACTACGAGCAGAATTGGACGAACGGAAAAGGCAGGAAGAAATTCTGTGGCGCCAGAAATCCAGAGTTTAATGGCTCAAAGAGGGAGAGAGGAACACCAAGTTTTTCCATTGAGTGGTGGTACATCACAGATACATCAATAGGATAACCTAGCTAGAATATGCCCAAGGGAATACCATACGAGAACACAAACTGATCGCAGGGGAACTCAACTCCTATTACAAGGAATGTCTTACAAAAACTAATGAAAATAGGGAGGGCGCCATCTAGAAAATAACCAGACACATACCCAAGTTGTTCACACAAGAACAAAATGAGGCATTGATGAGACCCATCATGCAAGATGAGGTGGACAAGGCATTCAAGGACATGCCCTCAGGAAAATCACTAGGCCCTGATGGATTCACTACGGACTTTTTCCATCATTGTTGGGATTTAATAAAGGAAGAAGTCTAGAAAGTGGTGGAGGAATCTAGAACCTCAGGGTAGGTACTCTCAGCTCTAAATGATACCTTTCTCACCCTCATCCCGAAAGAGGAAAGAGTCACCCACCTGAAGCAGTACAACTCAATTTCCCTTTGCAATTTCATTTAAAAAATCATCACCAAGGTTATAGCCACACGCCTCAAGACTATTCTTCCTTTTGTCATATCTAAATAACAAACGGGATATGTGGAAGGATGAAAAATCATGGATAGTGTCATCCTCGCTCACGAGGTGATCCACTCTTTAAAGACAAAACCCCAGGTATGCTCATCAAACTTGACCTCTCAAAATCCTTCGATAGATTGAGCTGGAAGTACCTTCGCTCTATACTTGAATCCTTTGGTTTTGCTATTTTTTGGGTGAACTGGATCCTCAAGATCACCTCTTCAACCTTCTTCTCCATTTTTGTCAATGGAGTCCCTTCTCAGTCTTTCTCCCCAACAATAGGCATCCGACAAGGAGACCCTCTCTCCCCCTTCTTCTTTGTCCTCATGGCAGAAGGACTGGGATGCTACATCAAAGAGGAAGTCAGGGAAGGCTCCCTGTCGGGCTTGCCCCTCCACAATCTTTAGCCTGCGCCCTCCCATAGCCAATTTTTTGATGATACCCTGCTAATGAACACCCCCATGGCAAGGGAGGCCAACAAGATCCACTCGATTCTCTCTGATTTCGAAGAAGCTTCAGGTATGGCTCTCAACCTAGAAAAATCTAAGCTTTACTTCTTCAACACTCCGCTAGTGGTCCAAAATCATATTTCCTGCCTTCTTGGAATTCCTAAGATCTCTCGTCTGTCCAATTACCTGGGCATACCTCTTATGGGAGAACCAGTGCAATTTATCTCTTGGAATAGCCTAATCCTCTCAATCTCCCACAGGCTAAGCAAATGGACCTTCAGACCACTCAATACCACAACCCATCTAGTCCTCCTCAAATATTTCCTGCAAACCCTTCCCACCTATCTCTTTACTGCCCTGGAAGCACCTAAATCGGTCATCAGAGCGATTAGGGGGCTACAGTGCAATTTTTTATGGCATGGACACCAACCTAATAAAAAATGGGCCCTGGTAAGCTGGGAAAAGATCTGCAAGCCCAAGCACTCAGGAGGCCTTGGCCTTCTGTATCCGAGAAAGATAAACCAAGTCATGGGAGAAAAAATGTGGTGGCAATGGCTCAAGCACCCCATGGAAATTTGGGCACAACTCTGGAAACAAAAGTATGCTTCGACCACCTGGCATGATCAACTAATTCGACTCAATGACACAACACTAGGCTCCAACATCTGGAACACAGCCTGGAAGAATTGAACTCTAATCCAAAATAATTCCTTTTGGGAAATTAGAAATGGGGAAAGTGCCTTATTCTGGCAAGACTCCTGGCAACAACAAACACCCCTAATCAATTTGGAAGAACTAAGCCCCCTCAGATTAACTCTCCCGTAGGAATCCTTTCAATGGGTCAAAGATCTTTGGATAGTGACAGAACGGGGGGAGACTTGGAGGCAATGGAGAACATACCATTAGACTCTTCAACTCTTGAATGAGGTGGATTTACAGGCCTAGAAATCTTGTGCAAGACATAGAAAAATTCCAATCAGGGAGGGCCAGGACATTCTTAGATGGGGTCACTCTACCACAGAAAATTTCTCAGTCAAAGAAGCTTATCACCTATAGGGAAACAATCAACATCAGGATATAGAATGCATATGGAGCACAATTTGGAACCCTAACCTATGGCCCAAAGTCTCCTTCTTTCTTTGGTTGACAGCAAAAAACCGCATCCTCACTTGGGACAATCTTAGAAAAAAGGGCTTCATAGGCCCCTTGATGTGCACCCTCTGTCAACAGCAAGAAGAGACCATGGAACACCTCCTTAACAGATGCCCATACAGCCAAGAAATCTGGGATAAAGGATCCCAATTGATGTGTCGCTCCAATCGAAACAAGGACAATATTCGAGATACTTTAGAGCATTGGGACTCTATCTTTTTCTCTAACCCAATCCTCAAGAGAATTTGGCAACTTCTCCCAGGCTTCTCACTCTAGCAAATCTGGAAAGAAAGAAATCAAAGGATCTTCCACTCAAAATCTTCCCCTCCTTCCCTATTCTAGAAGTAGGTGGTGACATGCATATACGAAACAATCAAGAGCAAGGCTTGGACCCCTAGTGACCTGATCTGCAATAAAAAGGAGGAATGCATCCTTCAATCCTGGAACCTATACTTCCACAACTAGGCAACCACAATCCTGGTCAGACCCCTCCAATGTATCCCAAAACGCTGGTCTCCACCCCCTACAAGATTTATAAATATCAACTTCGATGGGGCCTCCAAAGGTAACCCAGGCCCAGCAGGGTATGGGGTTGTTCTCAGGAACTTAGAGGGTGAAATCCTTTACTTGACAGCAAGCTATATGGGGGAAAACACAAACAATGCAGCAGAAATTTCCAGCCTTCTTAAAGGCCTCAAGATAGCACTGGACAACCACTATCAACGGATCATTGCAAAGGGAGATTCTCAGATCATCATTCACCTCATCACTCGAATTCTCCATGGAGAACGCCCTACTGCTATCTCACCCAGTTGGCACCTATCCGGGCTATTGGAGGACTTTGGAGCCTTCCTCCACCCCAACCTCATGATCATCCCCTCACATGTTAAAAGGGAGGCCAACAAGGTCACAGACTACCTTGCAAATGAGGGAGTCAACACTGAAACAGAGAAAATCCATTAGAAGGCACAAATCTCTGACTTCAACAACCTTTCGAAAAGGTGCCAAGAACTTGCCCACAAAGACCTTCTTCCCCCGGATGGGGTGCCATGCAGACCTCCTGAGCCACATGGCATGGAGCCAGACCGAGCCTTAAATGAGGCTGGTTGCCTCCCATCCCCTCAACATTAAGGATGGGAGCGGCCTCCAGCTACCGCCCTCCTGCAATAGGACTTGCCCCTTGTGAGAGCAGTCTAGCCATGATGATCATTCACACAACAAATTTAATGACGTCGACCGTCCCTTCGACTCTCCTACTTTTAGCGCATTCGGACTATGCCTTTCTCCATTGCATTTTGGCTCTGCACCAGGAATGCAGCAGGGAACCTCACAACAACCATTTTCTTTCTCTCTACAGACTTCCCAACAGCCTTTCCAGCTCAATGCCAAGAGAAAGGGGAAAGCCTCATCAAGGCTCTGCCTGGCATTCATATGCCGCTCAGTGAAATCGCTTGCAAGAATTGCAAAGGGCACTCACCATTGCCAGAATCCAGCTTCAACCCAATAGAATTGACAGTCATGCCCCTCCGGCCACAGAAGGCATCATGGAGCCTCCGGCCACAACAATCATCATGGAGCCTCCGGTTGCAACAACTATCGAGGAGCCTCCAGCTATAGCAATTATAGTGGAGCCTCCGGCTGCAGCAGACATCGAGGAGTCGGCCATGGCATATGTCATCGAGGAAATACCGGAGGAGCCCCTCCAAGAGACTTCAGAGTTGTTCACAGTCTCGAAAAACTGGGATCCACCAAGCGATTTCAGAATGAGTGCACCCTTGCATTTCCCCTAGAACTATCATGGCAGGGAAAATACGGTGCCAGCAGATGAGAGCTTCCTTTGCTATGTGGAAAAGGATATTCCAATGGACATGGCACCTCAAGAACCAGGCCCAGAGCGAACCAGGATAGCACCCTCAAGCGAGCCAATGGATGCAGAGACAAACAAGCATAGTGGACAGGCCCTGGAGACTAGTCCAATCCTTGCACCACCTCCTCTCTCCTGCATGACCTGCCACCTCTACTCCATCCAAACCTACTCAATTTGGTCTTCGATTTGAGGAGCCAGATGGCGGATCATGCCTATTGTGGCACCCTCATGGCCCAACGTGTGGACATGCTCTTCAACGCTTATTCTAACGCACCACCGAGACAAATATGCCCAACCTGCTTACAACACTTTGTCATTCCAGCCACCTTGGAGGCCACCTCAGACGCAGTCGGGTAACAACTATGGTTCTGTCCAAAGCTTACAGTCTTTTTTTCATAGTTTTCTATGTCGTTCTAGCTATTTTTTGTAAAACACTAAGTACAGTTAGGAACATGACTTACCGCCAATCCTGGTTTCCTTCGAGCAGGATTGATGGAAATCTAGTTCTACTTGAACAAAGGTTAACTCTGTTTCAGTTTCCGATTAATTGGCGAAACAATGGGTTACCCAGAAACACTGCTATTTTTTGCTACTTAATATAGAAAGAATCTCCATCTTTTTTACTTAACAAAAAAAATAATAATAACAGTTTTTTGGTTACTTCAAAACTGATGAATGCCATCTTTAATTCAATATAGACTGCTAAATCAACAATTACAAGACTTGATGAAATCTTGTAATTGCTAAAGATAAATAAATAAAACCAGATTTTTGAGCTTATAAATGTGTTATTTTTGCATAAGTTTCCTTCATGATTCTTAGCTTACAAAGTCTTGTTTGATGATAAGGTATTTAGAAAGGAAACCATCCAATTCAAACAATAGAATTAGACCTATCAATTCAATGAAGCATAAGGATTTGTTGCATCAAAATTCAAGAGGAAGAATTTGTGAGCATAGTTTAAAGGTTAAAGTAAACATATGATATAAGGTTGGTATTTTTCATTTGTTACAAAAGAAATCAAAATATTAAATAGTTAATTTTATTAATTGAAAAATATCATTACTATGAGATTTCTTCTTTCCATAACCTTACCTACATTCGATATAATTTCTCTCCATATCAAAAACTTAATACCCTCTACTTATCATAACACATAGTGTGACTATTAGTTGGTAGTGACTCATGAATCTCTCACAACATGTGTATTACACTTGGCTAAACATTTATTAAACTTGAGTTTTACTTCTACCACCTTGCTTATATGCACCATGAAATTAGCAATTAAGATCAGGGGTGGACAATTCCAAATACAACAGGATTGTATGAGACAGAAGAGACAAAATTTCTAAGACAAAGATAATTGAAAAACAAAGTCATACATGAGAAAAGGTTTACAGTAAAACATGGAAGTCGATTTAAAACCATTTGGAGTGGAATTAGTTTATGTTCATCCTTAATGCAATATAATCATGGAGAGAACGGGTTGGAGGCAGTTCTTCAAAAATCTTACAGGGAAAAATGAAGAAATGACAAAGGATTTTTCTCATACCTTTGATGGGGAGTGTGCTCAAGGTAGGTAACTTAATCATTCACCTCTTTGAGAACTCTCTATCTCAAATTTTAGGACTACCTAAAATGGGAGAGAAATGGTTTAAAAATAAATCCACTAATTTAAGAGCGTGGACTCCTTTCCTTCTAAGAAATAAATAGATAGAAACCTAATTGGGTTGCAGGAGTACCTAGGGTTTGGTTGAAAGACCCCTAGAAAGATTTCATTTTTATGATCTAGAAGTATGTAACACTTGAAGCGCATTTTAGCCTAATTTTCCTCTATCATATCCAAATTTTATTACATTTGAAAGGGGAGAAACTTATGAATATGCCTTATTTATTGTTGATATCTTTAACTAAAATGTCAAAGGTTATTAAAAAAAAAATATAAGAACGTGGACATGTCCCTTTACCATCATGGATTAGTTAAAATCATTATCAAGTATGAGCTACAAAAACTAGGAATTGAATGGGCACAATTCATATTAGACAATGGATTTGAAGATCAAGACACCACAAGAACTATTACGTAGAATTTGCTTCAAGGTACTACAAAAGAAAGGATGGGAAATGAAACAATGGAGATAATGGAGCATACACTTGAGGATCTAAAGTAGGTTCAATAGATTCTTGGAATATCATGGACTAAAAAGAATAAACGAGGAAAAAGTAGCGTCAAAATAGACAATGTTGTGAATTTGATACCTCGTCCTAGAATGACTAAAGATATGGCTAAAGGGTTTGAATAAGATCAAAGGAGAGATGAAGAAAGGAGTCATGTATTGGAAAAACCTAAAAAAAAACCAAAGTTCAAATCTTTGAACCAAAATCTAGATCAACTCCCGAGCTAGATGAATCCCAACAAGTTTTCTATGATTCTTTGAAAAGTATTGAGTTAAAAAAAGGAGAACCCTCTTTTGTCAATAACAAAGAGGTATCTCCAACCAATAGCATCAACAAAAGGGATTTACCTTCAACTATGGATTTTGAAGGAAATGGATTACCTACATATACTAGCAATGAGAAAGTTGAACCTTCTATACCAAAAGAAGAACTAGTCACTCGGTCAACTTTGATTATAACCTCCCAATTAAACAAGAAGAAAGAACAAGTTATGAGGTTAAAGAGTGATATTCAAGAAATTTAGGTCCTAGAAAGGTTCATTAAAATTGAAAATCAATCTATGAGAGAACATAGTACAAAGGTGATGGATGAATGACAGTTTGAAGGAAGAAAATGAGAAATCAAAAAAAGAAAATGTTATACTAGCAAGTCGGGCCTACAAGTAGTACAAATAGAAAAAGAAATTGAAATTACAAAACTAGAGTCTACAGGTAAAGGTTATTATGCATAGACCAAGAAGAAAAATAAGGGGAAAAGATACAAACAAAAGATATGTCTTTCCCATAACAAAATATTGAATTGAAACAAATACACTATTAGTTTTGGCAAAATTTTGAAAAGCAAGGGTTTTTAGCCTATAGTAATATCTTGGTACCCAAATCCACCTTTTGAACTCAAAACATATCCATTTTGTTTCCACTTATGGTACATATACGTTCATTTTGGTAATATATTTCTCATGATAATCATTTTTAGATCATATGAGTGACTATTTTTATTTTTATTTCCAAATTTAACAAATAAAATACCAATTTTGTTATCAACAGATAGATCTAAAGTAAATGAACAAATGGATTATCATCCTTATCTTCATAAGATGGTATGTTGCTCCTATATCCAGAAGATACAACATAAAAACCCCAGGTCAGTGCATGAGTCAACCAAGGTGTCAACAATCATCTAATTAGCAACAGAAACAAAAAATGTCAATCTTCCAAAAATCATGGTCAAATATTACTCACATGATCAAATAATTTCTATTAGGATTAAAATCATATTATAAAAAATAAGGAGAGTGATCATAGAATAGTAATTAAGTTTTATAAATAGTTAGTAATGCAAAGAGATAGGGGAGGAATTTTGGACAACAAGAAGACATATTTTTCTTGCCATGTGCTTTTTGGATTCTTTCTGAACAAGGGAACCAGTGATTGAATGTGGATTTGGTATTTTTATTCAAACTCTTCTTACATAATTGTTTACTCTTGTATTTTTTGAAACTTATATTGGAACTCATTATTTTTATTAGTTCTAATAAAATTCTTTAAGAACTCGGGTTTATTGGCATATTGTGTTGAGTGAAGTGGAATTGATGGTGTTGCATTTCTATTGAACATTTGTTAATTATTCAAGTGTTATGAAAACTACTTTCATGATTATGCATTATGTCAACTAAATAGAAAGCTACTTTCATGATTATGCATTATGTCAACTAAATACATATCAAGTTAAAGAACATCATTTTCATTAAAGAGTGTTTTCATGATTTGTGAAAATTTATGTATGTGATTAAAAAGATGATGAGTCTTTCGTGGATTCTTTCTAAGAGGATTACCATTTATAATTATTTCTTTTGTTTGATACTAGTTTATTGTTATCCAACAGAGATAGCATTGCATATATGACAAGATAGTTTCTTGCAAGATGTGGATGCTCTGATATCACCTTGGGAACTAATTTATAATATTATTCTCTCATTCTTATTTGTTTTCCAGATTTTTGAATTCTTTCTTTGGTTATCAACATAGTGTGGATATAATTATTTTTATCTATTATTAGTAACAATTGTTATTGTGCTTAAAGGTTCTTGAGATAATGAATTCTTTCTAAGTCTTGAGAATCTATAATTCTTATTTACACTTTTAAATAGTATTTTCTCTCAATTGAGATAGGATTAGTAGATCAATTTTCTTTTTTGTAAACCTAGGTTAAGTTAGATAAGATATTAAATGATCAAGTCTCTTTTCTGAAGAGAAAATATCTTGAGTGGCAAGTTGAGCCCACATATTGGTTGGAAATTACCATCCCAAACGAAAATGACTCTAATTGGGTTTGTGATCGGGTAGTTATCCCCTGTTGCACAAGGGAATTTTCCCACTTGTCAACAGGAAAATCATATTATTCCTTCAATTAGAAACATGAAGATTCCACATACTAAATGGAAAAAGTTGTAGAATCACTACACCAAATAAGGTCATTAGTGATGGGTTAAGTTCATTGCTATATCTTTAGTAGTTGTGATGGTCCAAATGGTCCTTGTTGCTTAAAAAAATATTGTTAAAATTTTGGGGGTTTTAACAATGACCTTGACACTACTGCCCATAATCCCAGCTAGTAATGATTAACAACCTTTTCCCATTCATTTTCAAAAAACAAAATTGGTGACAAGAAACCACCATTGAGATAAATACAATGCATTGGGAATCATTATGTGATGGTAAAGGCATGTCACCAACGAATTCCTATGAAAACAATTTGAAATTGTCTCCATATATGCATTCCCCTTCAAACAAGCCACAACGAGTGTATCCCATAGCCAAAAAAAAACAAGGGTGATGATTACTACCTATTTCCATAGATACATTTCTTCATGAACATCTAGCAACACATAGTGACCATCTCTAGAGGAAATATATAGTGACACACTAATAATTTTCATATGGGCTTTATGTTTGGAACCTATAGCTATGGTGATTGTTCATTGCCATTAGAAGTCAAGGGTATCCAAATACTATACTATAATGGAAGGGGACAAACATCATTTTTTTTAACAGAAACGGTTATAATTTTATTAAAAAGAGGGTTGTGTTGAAGTAAAAACATCCAAGAGGTACAAAATATCAAAATGGCCATTGGCCTGAATCAAAATTGTTGCTTGACACTCTGCAACCCTTATATTTGTTCAGATGCATATATAATCTACCATAGAGCTTCCATGTGTAAATTTCTGCATAAGAAAAGAGAAGAAATAGAGTTTTACTTTGCATATGGATAACCTATTTAAGCCTTAAACCTGTGTCCACCATTTCTAGAGAATATTCCAAATTTGCAGGTGATGGCAAGTGCCTCTGAGGTTGCAGAACTTCACAAGACATGATCAAGCCTTCTGTTGGTGTTGACCTATGGTTGGTAGAAGCTATCAAGGGAATATTTTGAACTTGTTGACGAAGGGACTGGATCTAAGTAGAATGGAGGTTAATCACACAGAGGACCACTTCCAATTCTTCATGACGCTTAAGATCTTGTTCCTGTAGTTGATGGACCAAGTGAGCATTGGAGGTGCGTAGTGTCTCCATTTTCATTTTTTGCTTGTTCACTTGTTCTTGTAGCCTATCCAATTTTCACTCTGTGCAATCACAAGGGACATTGCTCCTACACCACATATTGTGTAATTCTTCACCATTGGATGAACACTTTCAGAATTGACATTGTCATTTCAAAACTGCATGATGCTAACCCAACAACTCCAATTCAGCCAAATGTCAATCCTTGTTTTTCCTTTGTGTTGAATTAGGCACTCAATTAGATGAATCATACAGAGGGGGTTGCATTCTTTGCAATGATGGAAGACATATTCAATGAATGGAAAGGGGAAAGGAAGATGATGCAGTTATTGTGTGATCAGTAATTCTTGCGCTGCAATGAAAATGCCATATTGAAACATCAATTCGTTAGATATGATTGTAACTGACAGAGAGGAGGTATACATACCCTACCCCCTGTGGATTTGAACATATGACCTCTTAGGAGGAAACACATGTTCTTAACCATTAGACTCACTCAATTTGTATTATTGGGATTGATTTATTTGTTGGGATAAGATGGATGTCCATATACACTACGAGAAAGCCCCTGCTTGTGTATTTGTGTTGATTCCTAGCACTCATAAATATTCAAGATTCTTTTGGTCTACAAAGTCAAAGATGACTACCCGCACCTGTCGCCCCTAGCAGGGGGCAACCATCATTAATGGAAGTGCAAGGGAGTCAAAAAAAAATATTATACATCAATATGTGAGAACCATTGCAATAGGATATCACATGGGATAGCCAATAATTATATCTATAGTGGTTTATTGTTATGTTTAAATATGATGGGTGGTGCATGTCTCCAAATGTGTTGTCAAAGGTGGTGGTTATTAACCATCAACACAACCTTAGATTTGAAATATTAAAGAGCCTCAGTCTCAACTAGCTCATCATGTAATTTTCTTATAGTTATTAAGGTAACAACTAATAACAATAATCACAACTTTGATTTGAAATTTTAAATCTTTCACAACAACAAGAATTGGTTATCACTAATGATTGTCACTAAATAAATTACATTGAGATATTGAATATCGAATAGTTCACTTCCACTACCTTGAATATGCATATATTAACTTTTGATTTCAAATTGTACTAATCAAAGCACTCTAACTTGGTAAATCACATAGAGATGTTTGTCATAATAAATTATGAGTAGGAATAATATTGATATAACACAACATAGAATCCATGCAAACAAATCCCTTAACTTTGCATCCATAGAGATCTAGAATTCCCTTGAAGCAATGGAAAGGTAAAGCAAAATGAAAATAAAATGATATGTTACAGTAGTTAAGGGGTTATTAATGCCCTATAAAGAAAATTTGTATTGCTTCCATAGAGAGCAACAAAGGACCTTTGAATGACAGCTAAAGGCTTAGTTATTGTGAGCCACAATTTGTAGTTTTGATTATGTAATTAAGCATAATGAACTACACTTTGATAGATTGTATTAATTATATTTCATTGAGACATTTATCTTAAGACTATGAAATTGAATGTAGGAATTTTTGTTTGCATTGTCTCAAATATCATTGAATGATTCGTATGCATATGTTTATGATATGAGGTTGAATATTTCAAAAAAAAAAGTTATTCTTGTAAGCTTTGTGCTTTATATTAGGTTAACATCCTCAAAGGGAATTACATAGGTGCTCATAGTATGAAAACCTACTAAATTGTATGGAGTGTCTTTCCATTCCTCATGGAATCTCATTAATGCATTGGCAACTTTTATAAAACATAAAGGAAACAAGAATTAAATATTAGATATGATAAAAAGGAATGGATATGGATACAAGTTGTATGATGTTACATCTGATATGGAAACCAATTGATTACCTTGATGATTCTTATTATATTCCAATTCCCATAGTTGTGGTGTCATTTTACATAGTTTTATTCTAGTCTCTTCCTTCCCATTAAAAATATATTTCTTGGTATTTCAATATATATGGTTATTAGGGAGGAAGTAAATGTACTCATCAAACACCTCATTTTCTAAACTTCTTGAGTGTTGAGATGTCATTATGGGACGATATACTCGACATGAAAATTTACTCTTTGTTTAAAGACCTACAAGATATGGAATTATGTCAATTCTATCCTTACGAAGCAATTGTTCAAAAAAATGCACAAATAATTAATAAAATTATATATTGTTAGAGTGCAGTACTTACTTACCACAAACAATTGTTAGCCCTGGGGCATCATGAATTGTCCATGAAATTATTTCATGGAATTGATAAAAAAAAAATCCCTACTAGTTTGGAGATATAATACGTAGTGATGCCAACCCATAACTTTGGAAGTTTGTCAATAAGAGGCTCAATATACACATCCATATATTTAACTTGGTACCTACCTAATTATTTGAAAATTTGACATTTGTGTTACTTTGTACATATAATAAATTGTGTAACAAACAACTAGACAAATAAAATGGTATGCTGAAAACAATATTGTACACAAATACCTGAAACAATCATTGCCAACATTGTGTGCTCCCTTTTATTGACATCCAGGGAGGTGGGTTATTATTTATAACAAAAATAGGCCACACAGAGTAAACAAACATGAGCTCTCCAAATGGTTTGACACCATTGGTTTCCAATGAAAACCTAACATTACGAGGTTCTTCATTAAAATATGGCCATATTTCTTCAATTTCCAAAAATGAAGTACCATCTATAGGCATTCACATAACACCAATTTCACTTCTCTTATATGCATGGTAATCCATAAATTATGTTATGTTTATTCACCTAGATAATTATTGGAAATATGGAATTATGAGAATATGATTAAGAACCTTGTGGGGCTCCTTATTTATTACTTGATAAATTTGATGGGCATTCCAAATTTGTTGCATGTTGTCCATAATACATAATATGAGAATTAGGACATACATCAATGGATTGATACTCGATTCCTATATATTTCATAACAAGAGACAATTCTCGATAAGTGTAACATAAATGGTTTGACGGTGGTCGGATAAAATCACCTAACAATCTACAACATTCAAAAATAAGTCATTGTAATGAATATTCAGAAATATTGTATCATTTATATAATTAACACTAAAAAAATAGTGCATATGTATGAAGAATGATATTACATACCTTAGGATTTGTGTTAAGACCTAAATAATGGCTCATTACCCCTTAATTGGGGCATATTACATTAGTAATGTTATTTTATTTATGTCGGCTTTAGTTCATTAGTTGTAACTATACCTCCTTGTCTCCTATATATACCAAGAAGACATTTTCATTTGGAATCATCTTTTAATTGTACATTTATGTGGGCATAAGGAGGTTGCCCCCTCGAAGAGGCTTATTATCTGAATTTCTCTCTTTTCAAGGTGTTGAGTACTTATTGTGAGGTTTTTCTATGCTATATTGATATTTGGTTCTTAACATATGGTATTAGAGCTCAAGGTCTTGGGGTTTCGCTGCTACATCTGAGACACCTTGGAATTTTC